>OMLF01032877.1:1982-13764 GCA_900302615.1 Holocentrus rufus
TGTGTGTGTGTGTGTGTGTGTGTGTGTGTGTGTGTGTGTGTGTGTGTGTGTGTGTGTGTGTGTGTTGCCTATGGGAAGGAGCTCTCAGCACAGCCCGAGCGCCGCAAATCCACTTCGGAGCATCCGTGAGCGGCGGACTGGGGGATGCGGTCAGCGGTGTGTAGCGGATCTATAGACCGGGTATAAACTAGACGACATGTATGTGATCTGCGAATTTTATGTCTCTACCATCGGGAGTGTGAGATTTATTTTTCCGCCGAATGAATCTGGATGTGTAACGGGGCTCCAATGAAACGTCGACCTAACGCGTGAGAGCTTGTGACCGTCTATTTATTTGTATCCCTATTATAGGCAGAAAGCCAGGGCAATTATCTATCGCGGATTGTTACCTTTCATCCTCTGTACAGGTTAATGATTGAATCTCAGTCAATAGACACTATAACCCGTTCTTTCTATGATAGAATTAAGAAGCTTTAATGAATTTATTATTAAGAATTCACGATCCAGTGGTTACACAATTCACTGACAGGCAGATAGGAAGCCATTTAGGCTAATTACAGACATTTTAAAGGGTACCAGCCTGTGTTGTTGGTAGGATTACAAATTATTCTGTTAGTGTTGACAGTGAGAAATAGAAGCCAGTCATGTCCAAAAATAAGAGCAGTGAGTCAGTGAAGGTGGTAGTTCGATGCCGTCCTTTGAACCGTAAGGAGGAGTCTAATGGGTCAGCAGAGGGCATAGTGCAGATGGACCTGCGGCTTGGACAAGTGGTCCTCCGAAACCCTCGAGCGCCGCCCAGCGAACCCCAGAAAACCTTCACGTTTGATGCCGTTTACGATGCGGATTCCAAACAGCGAGACCTGTACGACGAGAGCGTAAGGCCACTGATAGATTCAGTGCTCGCGGGCTTCAATGGTACCATATTCGCGTATGGACAGACCGGCACAGGGAAGACATACACCATGCAGGGAGCCTGGCTGGACCCAGAGAAGCGGGGCGTGATCCCCAATGCCTTCGACCACATCTTCACACACATTTCTCGCTCCCAGTCTGACAAGCAGTACCTGGTACGGGCCTCTTACCTGGAGATCTACCGGGAGGAGATCCGGGATCTGCTAGATCCCAACCACGGCAGCGCCAAGGCCCTGGAGCTCCGTGAAAGCCCGGAGACTGGGGTCTATGTGCGCGACCTGACATCGTGCGTATGCAAGAGCGTCAAAGAGATCGAAGAGGTAATGAACGTTGGGAACCAGGCAAGAGCAGTTGGGGCAACGGACATGAACGAACATTCGTCTCGATCACATGCCCTCTTCCTGATCACCGTGGAGTGCAGCCAGCCTGGACCAGATGGACGGAAGCACATCCGGGTTGGGCGCCTCAACCTAGTAGACCTGGCTGGCAGCGAGCGGCAAGCCAAGACAGGTGTCCGTGGAGAGCGGCTGAAAGAGGCCGCTAAGATCAACCTGTCCCTGTCGGCGCTGGGAAATGTGATCTCGGCACTGGCTGATGGGCGCAGCGGCCACGTGCCATACCGGGACTCCAAGCTGACCCGGCTTCTGCAGGACTCACTGGGTGGGAACGCCAGGACTGTCATGGTGGCCACGCTAGGCCCCGCATCCCAGCACTACGACGAGACCCTCACCACCCTTCGCTATGCCAACCGGGCCAAGAACATTCAGAACCAGCCTAGGGTCAACGAGGACCCCAAGGATGCCCTGCTTCGTGAGTTCCAGAGGGAGATCGCACGCCTCAGGGCCCAGCTCAACCACAGGAAGGGGAGGAGCAAACACAGGAAGGAGGAAGGGGATGGCGAGGGCTGGGAAAGAGATGGAGATGATGACACGGAGGGCGACGATGAGGTGGAGAAGGAAGCACGGGAGTACGTGAAGCAGGAGGAACAGAGGTTGGAGAGGGAGAAGGAGGCCATCAGGGGAGACCGCTTCCTGATGGCTGAGGAAAAGCAGAGGCTTCTGGGAGAGAAGGAGAGGATGATGGGGGATCTGAGGAAGGAGCAAGAAGCCACAGAGCAGCTGACTGCAAAGTACAAGGTGAGAGCTCCGACTGTGAGTCCAATCTGTACCTTGGAGCAGTGAGTGAAATGGTCTTTTGGTGTCAATTTTCTGTCTCTGTCTCTGTCTCTGTCTCTCTTTCTCTTACACACACACAACACACACACACACACAAACATGCAGAGGAGTTCACATCATCTAGGGAGTTAGATTAAGGAGATGCAGTGTATGAGATAATCATGTGATAATCTGCTGAGCTGCTAGTCAGGGACGTGCCTACAGTAACCCTGGGTGCTTCATACCTAATTCCATTGTGTGTGTGTGTGTGTGTGTGTGTGTGTGTGTGTGTGTGTGTGTGTGTGTGTGCCTGTCAAGGATGCAGCCATAGTATTATTTCATCATTGATATTGCTGCTAAATACTAAAATGTAAATAAGGACCAGCACTGATCCAAGTTGTTATATGAACTGACCAAAATAAATTATTTGTTTAGACCTTTATTCCTTTTTTCTTTATGAAAGAAACCTGCCATCTTTGATTTCTGACACACAGTATGTGACCTCTGTGATCAAGTCTTCATGATAAAGAAATTCTCTTTACAAAACACCTTATTTTAGACTGGTTACCAGCGCCAGTGTGTTTTGGACCACAATTATGTGCTTGGTGCCCTTTATCTGGAGTCTGGTTGGATGTGTCTTTTATTTCCAGGCAGGAACTGAGGCCATTGTGGCTTAAAATGTCACTTCTTTTTCCCATTGCCCTATTCACCCACACACGCACACACACATGGAGTTGGCCTCAGAGACTGAGTCAGTTCTGCATTAATTACTTGCTCTGATTCATCCCCATATCCAGTCGATAAGTCATCCGTCCAGAATGACTGAGTGACTGCAGTATATTCTACTGTAGCTACAGCCTGGAACGTCCAACCTGAAACACTGCTGGATCAGCTTTCTCACCCATAGCTCTGCCAACAGCCCGAGGACCTAATGTGAAGCTATGAGTAGAGGAAATACATGTTCACAGTGGGGGAGTGCACAGGCAAATATGTCAGTTCTAGAGGAACAATACAAAGCCATACAAAGTTGGGGGTCTGTATTTAAAAGAAACACCCCCGCCTTGTATTTTCATAATGCTCAATGAGCTATTTTATCATCAAGCGTTCTAATTTAGTGTTTTCTTAGTGTACCCACTGTTTTCTACTTCAATTGGTGATTTCCTACCTTTCCCAGAATACCCTTTGGCCAGACCCAGAGAACAGGCATATAGATGCAACAGGCATATTATAGATGTAGGTGGAGAAAGCTAATGCTTTTTTAACAGTGTGAAAGTGTTTCAGGGATTTTTTTCTTTTAAAGGACTACTCCAACTTTTTGAGAAAAATACCCTTTCTGTGACTTACTGTGAGAGTGAGAAGATGTTCGATACCATTTTCACCTCTGTACATCCACTGGTTCGATTCCTATGGGTAGCATTTCATGTTAGCTTAGCATAAAGACTTCAGGTGTACAGTCTACAGGAGTCATTAGCCTAGCTCCATCAAAGTGAAAAAAGCAACCCTTTACAGTAACTCCAAAGCTGTCTTATTCACACAAGGTATCATGTGTGGCATGGTAATGAATTACACCTCTTGGAATTTATTTTTAAGAAAAGGTATAGAGACTGGAAAAGTCCCCTGAAATGGAGTTCATGTTTCTTCTGTGCTCTGCAGAAACCCAATTTCTCAGAAAGGTCAGAGTTTGAGGAAACTCATGAAAAGTGGCTGATTTTTGCTCATAATTCTCAACGTTTTACATTGAATGATCGGGTCTGGATTTGAGGTTGTAAAGCTCTTTCTGTATGCAAGAGAAAATGTCAGCTTTCCACTTCAGAGTACAAATGAGACAGTCGAACCGTTTTAAGTACATTTCCGTGTGGGGTATCTCTCACATTTTTTCACATCACGTTTTTTCCCCAAAGCACTACATGGCTAATGCTGCTTTATGGTAAACCATATCAAACACTCTCTGATCAGACACTTCAGTTCAGAGGGTCTTTCACACTGTGTGTTTGATGCTCACTGGGTGGCTGGATGTCAGCACGGAGCATCAGCAAACCTCTCCTCTCTGTCCCCAGAGAAGGACGAGGAGGAACATGATTATGGTTAAGAAGTATTTCCTGTCTTTGATGCCTTTGGCTCTTGTTGCAGGTCTAGAAGAACACCAGCATGCCCTCAGAAACGTGGGTATTTATCATAGAAATTCTGTGATATTTATTTGGCAAGATATCCATTTATATTTCAGTGATGACACTACTGTCAGTGCATGGAATGAAAGAATTTAAACCCTGAGCTATAGTCACAAGTCACATGTCAGGGTCACTGGTCCGTGTCATATGGTTAAGAAAAAGAAAAAAAGCAACATAGTCCATTGTATGTTGCTTAGTGCTGTTTTCAAAGCTTGTGATCTAAAAGACAAGAGGTTCTTACTGTTGTGTAGATACTGTAAATCCACCATAAACTACATGAACACTGTTAAAAATAGCGATGGCTCATTTACAAGAAGCTAGACTTTGTGTAGTTATTTCCAGCACAGCTAAAATGAAGTACAATAGCAGAACATTTTTCAGTGATCTAATGAACAGTAAACAGTTTGGTGTCAGTCCCACCAAGAGCTTCTTTTTAGAATCACCAGTTTTTCCAATAATCATAAAAGGAGAAATCCATCATAAAAGAGTAAGAAGTGCTATTTTTTCACAGTAGCCTGAAGATACTAGAATGCAATGCAGCCATAAGGAATTTTGGTTTCAGGACACAAATCACCCTTCTTATTGTCAATTCTTGCGTCATTATGTATGCCATCGATAAGCATGTCCACCATATGTTGTGTTGTCAAAATTCCTATGGAAAATATGAGTGAGCTTTTAAAAAAAAATTCCATAACTAAGGCCTGTGTTAAACGGATACCCACAAGATACAGTATGCTCTCTTCTGTTCCAGGGATTAAATCCTCAGTCATCAACTTTGTGAATTTGATCTTTTAGTTGCTAACATACTAATCACCGAGGAAAGCAGACTCCAATAACAGTGGTTAATTGTCCTATCTTGGTTGTATTGTACACTGAAATTAAGGTTTCAGTGTGCATCAGCTTGTTGCATTGAATAGTTATTTTTGTTCACATATGGTTTATAGCTGCCTTGTTCTATTAGCTCTGGAAACTCGAAAACATTTGTTATGTTTTCTGGTTGTTGCTAGCCACAAGCTACGACTGCTACAATTATCATTTCGTTAAGAACAATCAATATAAAACGGAAGAGTATAATATATAACTAGTAAGCCTCTGTGTAGCACAGAGTCTTGTTTCTTTTAAATCCCATTCAGATTTTCCACAGGGATTCTGGACTACACAGCAAATGGCAGAAATGCTAGCTGTAAAATTGCATTTGCCTCCGTACTAATCTTTACATTTTACGCTTTAGTAAGTAAAAACATTGAGTAAAAACACCTTAAGTCCGTTCATTCTCTTTTTTATTTTTGAAAAACAGCTTTTCTATCTTTCTATGCTTCAATATTTATACATTCTAAATTTCTAGCATATATTATAGTAAGTACCTAAAATTAATTACATGTAAAACAGACCCTTTTAATAAGAATGGCTTCACTTGCCAAGTATAATAAACAGAATTTAAATTTGTTACATTGTTGTTGACAGTTTACTAATCGCGCTGTAGATTATTTCTGTTCTGAAAATGTAATTATTTTTTGATTGCCTCACAATAACCATGTAATACAATTTATTGTTTAGACACATTTTTAGCTCCTGCTGCATCATACATCATTCCATCCTACATCATTGTTGTGATTGTACAGCATTTCCAGTCTGCCTGGTCTAAAAGACCTCAACCCAGCTTCCCTCTGATTGGATCATACTGGAATTAGCCCACCAATCACAACCTGTGGCCTGCGGCCTGCATTTTTCTCTCCACTTTGGTATCCAATGACAGCAAGGTTGCTAGGCAGAAACACACAGACTGAAACAAGGGCTCGGGCTGGAAACGACCGTAGAGATGAACAGGCAGAAATAACCAGTTACAGATAACAGCAGATTGAAACGCACATGAGTCCCTGCGACACTCTCTCAGTCCTTCTCTCTCTCTCTCACACACACATATACACACACACCACATGCAAGTAGGTCAGGAACCAGCCTTTTCTAGCTGTGTAGGGTCAGCTGGTACCTTTGCGGGGAGCTGTTAGCTAACCAGCCTCCAAGGTACAGAGCTCCATCTGTGGTTTGCGGCTTGTGTTGGTGCAACTGTTGTTTAGATGTTCCATTGTGCTGCTGGTACGATGCAATGATTTCTCCTGGTGGCTCTGCAGGCCAGCGTTCACAGCAAGTATCCACACCATCACAGGTGCAAATGCAACGTGTGACTTTCGTAACACGTCACCTTCTTGTTTTTGCCACTTCTTTTCACTGGTGCCAGAAAAGCTGAAATACATCCATGCCAGGAAGAGAACCAGGAAAAACAGGCCAGTCAGGCTTGTGCTCCAATCACAACCCCATCCAAACCACACATCCTCAGACTGAAAGTGAACCAAATCTAAATGGTTGTTTGTGTGTTTTAGCTGGCTTGTCATGACCTGTCAAGATATGACCTATGTTGACATACATGGCTGTGTTCACTGTCAACAGATTGCAAAATGGCAAAAATGGTGACTATGACATGCCAGCTGCCATGAGGAGAGAATAACCAGTTCAGTGTAACATGCCGCCACAGTGTTGTGCTGTAAGCATATTCACCACTCAAGTTGTAAAATAAATCATTCCTGCCATTAGTTCTGAGTTGAGAAACCCTCACTTGTGACTGCATAACAGTTCATTTAAATATTAATAATGTAACATTCTAAAATATTGAAACGCACCTTTGTGTCTGAAGGTCAAATTTGCCTTTAGAGGAGTACTCCAACCAAAAATAAAATACTTGCTGAAGGCTAACTGTAGCTAATGCTAACAAGCTGTTTTTCAGTTTCCTTTAAAGAAATACTCCAATGTTTTGGGCAAAATACCCTTTTTCCAACTTACCCATTGATTTGATTGATTGAGACAAGATGTTTGATACCATGTTCATCTTTGTATGTTCACCGGTTTGGTTCCTATGGGTAGCATTTTGTGTTAGCTTAGCATGAAGGCGAAGTCTGCAGGAGTCATAAGCTAACACAAAATGCTGCCCACACTGAACCAGTGGACGTACAGAGGTGAAAATGGTATCGAACATCTTGTCTCAGTCTGGATAAGGTTCGATGTGCTCAGCATCACATGGTGCCTCACCACCACCGCCACTTCTAAAATCACGCAAAATCTTTGCTTCAAGTGGCTTAAACAGAGTCAAGGTACACTTTTAATAGCCTCAACAGTGTGAGCTGTGCTGTTATGAAACAGGTATCAATGGAGCAGCTGTTGAGAGCCTCGTGCTTCTCATAAGGAGGCTGCTGAGTCCGTCCCTACAGCTGACTATTCTTAGATCCCCTTTTCTGGGTCAGAACTACTACACTATCTGTCTCTCTCTTTCTGTCTCCCTCTCCTGCTGTCTGTCTCTCCCCTGTCGAAAAGAATGTTATTTGAATTCAATTCCTTAAAAGGTCTTCAATACACTTAGATGAAGAATGTGAATTCTTACGTTTTGCTTATTTAAGTCTTTAAAGTGTTGAGCTTTATTGGAGTGCTGTTATTTCACAGTGAGAAGTCATGCGTGCTTCTGTTCTGATGGAATATGTGTAATGATAGTTGAAGTGTATTTTTCCTTTAAACAGGGGTGCTGTGTGTCCCCCGATCTCTCGGCTCCCTCGGCTTATTCATCATCCTGCCAGTTGGATTTTGGCCAATCAGAATGAGCGGTCAACAACAATACCCATTACCTCATGGGAAATATTGTCAGCAAAACACAGACACACACATATGAACTTTCTGCAGTATACACACACACGAGCACACACACTGTAACCTTATCCACACACAGACACACATGTACATGAACTCTTTTTCTCTCTCGCTCTCTCACACACACATGCACGCGCGCATGGCCTTGTGGGTAGAATCACTTTGTTTCCTGTTTATATAGCTGCCTTCCTGCCCAATTAAATGAGGAAAAAGCCTGGACAGGGAGAAGAGGTTTTGTGTGTGTGTGTGTGCGTGTGTGTGTGTTGGCTGATGAACTGAAAGAGCTCATCACTGCTCTCCATCTTTCAGCATGGAAGGCGGTATCACTGAAATATTGATGAATCAACTCTGCGTGTGTCCGTGTTTGTGTGTGTTTGTGTGTGTTAGTGAGTGTGCGTGTGTGTGTGTGTGTGTGTATTCATTCATTTACTTTCTCTCTTAAGTACATACATATGTACATAACTACTTACTTTATTTATGTATTTATCTATTTATGCACAATTTATGCACAACTTTATTTATTTATTTATTTATTTGCTGTCTTTATTTATTTATTTAGTTAGATAGCTAGTTAGTTACTTACTTGGATATGGCCACCAAACTAATTTGACATGCCGCCTCTTAACCAAAAGTAATTTGCAGAGGCTTTTTGATATATTTTTTCCATTTCTAATTTATGTTTATTTTACATGAAAAAAATATCCTTTGTAAAGAGCAAGGTGTGAGAGAAGATCACAACAATAAATCTGATTACATCAGTCAAAGCTTCCTCTGTTTTGAATTTGGTGAGTATGAGAGGTCAGTGTGGTATAATGTCTCACTGACTGAGCATCAGTGAGTCACACAAATGTGTGGGTCAGAGTTCAGCTGGATTGAACTCGGCACACAGGCAAGAGGCAAAATTCATTTGCCACCAGAAGCATTACTGAAAAAGAGCATAGCCTCAAGTTGTGCTGACTGCATGTTACTTGCCTGTCTTCTCTGTCTCTGGTAGAGTGAGGACAGATGACTGACAGTGAGTGAACGATAATGAGATTCAGGCTGTACATTAAGCTTCCTTAAGTGGTGCATAGAACAGGACGGATGGGAACCAGATCTGAGTCTAGAGATGGCCTGATCTTAACCTTCATTATCTCTCTTTCTTCTTCTATCCCTCTCTTTCATGCTTAATGTCTCGCTTTCTCTGTGTCTGTCTCTTGCTAGCCTGCTGTCTGTCTCTCAGTATTGCGTGCACGGCGCACACACACACATGGCCTGTAGTTGTCACACTGTATTTATAGCATGGTTGCTCCCAGCAGACCTAGCCTTTCTGTGATTGGCTGGCGGATGTGGAGGAGACGGCTCAATATGCACCGCTTGCAGCTCTCTTTACCTTCCTATCAGGAAATGTATCAGTCACAGCCAAAACAATGCACATACATGCTTATACATGGACAGACACACACACAGATTGTGTATACACAGATAAGTGTATGCTTGTGCACATACATACTTGAGTATAAAAGCTGTAACAAACCAAGAGATCCATCAGTGTTTTCATTCATGTAGCTGTTGCCAAGCTGCCTTCACGGTTAAAAAGGGTAATTATTTATTTCATTTTATTCAATGAAAACTCATTATCTGGTCTAATTGCTCAGTATTATTAATGGTGATTACAACTCAAATGTTCATATATTCTATAAAATTCTATAATTCTTTTTTTTTTTTTGACATATTTTTATTTGAGAAAATGAGCATTGTTACCAGATATTTGACAAATAACGTTTTCCATATTTTCTCCCCCCTCCCACTGCCAATACAGAACAATAATAGTTGGGAAAAAAAGAAGGGGGACAAGCACTAATCAATATTACATTGACAATATGACATACATAAATGCAAAAGAAGAAAAAATAAATAAATAAATAAATAAATTAAAAAGTATCTGGATATTCAAGAATGTACAGGGTGATTATATTATCTTCTGTACTTATCACTACAAATGAGTGTTGAGAACTGCTGTGAGTTGCTGGGGAGGGTCGAACATGGAGGAAAATAGATAAGTGAATAAATAAATTTGTTCCTGTTTAATTTTGTGGGAGGGTCTCAAGTTTTTCAAAATAGATTATTAAAGGATCCCATGTTTTATGGAATTTTTGAGTTGACCCTCTAATGGAATACTTTATCTTTTCTAACTTAAGGAAAAGCATCAGATCATTCATCCAAGCCGAAGCTTTGGGTGGATGTACCGATTTCCACTCTAACAAAATTCTTCTCCGGGCAAGGAGAGTTGCAAAGGCAAACACATCTTTAATTTTATTTGTCATTGATATACCCTCCCCTGGAACTCCAAAAATTGCCATTTCGGCACTGGGTTGAACATCTTTTCTAAAAGCTTCAGATAAAGTTCGAAATACAGTAGTCCAGAAGTTGTACAGCTTATTACAAGACCAGAACATATGGACCAGGTCAGCCTTGGCTATATGACAACGTTCACATGTTTCACTGACATTAGGATAGATCCTAGACAGTCTGGCTCTACTATAGTGAATTTGGTGAATAACCTTAAACTATATTACACCAAGGCGAGCACATGAGGTTGACCCATTTACCCTATATAATGCACCATCCCATACTTCATCAGAAATATCTGCTCCAAGCTCTTCTATCCAGCTTGTTCTGATCTTATCAAGTGTCGTTTTTTTAAGTGATGTAATATTATTATAAATATTAGAGATAAGACCCTTTAGATGTGTGTGAATTTGTAAAATAATATCAATTCCTGTTTTTGGTGGTAAATTAGGAAAAGATGAACTAATAGTTCGAACAAATTGATGAATCTGAAAATAGCGGAAAAGGTTAGAACGCTGTAATTTGAATTTGGTGGATAGAGCATCAAAAGTAGCGAAAATGCCATCTATGTAAAGATCATTTAATTTACTGAGGCCTGTCCTTTGCCGCTGGGCAAAGACAGGATCTAATTTGGCTGGGAGAAAGATATGATTATCACATATGGGACCATAAAGAGAGAAGTCTGTCAGATTGAAATGCTGTCTGAATTGTGACCAAATTTTTAGGGTAGAAGTTACAATAGGACACGAGGAGTATTGTTTAGGAGAGAGAGGTAATGGTATGGAGAAGTGTGCAAATGGTAGATTAAAAATAATAAATTAAAAGAGGACTGATAATAAATGCACAGTATAATAAGTACAAAAATAATGCTTATAATGGTAATGATTATCTGAGCAGAGAAAAAATGTGCAAAGTGTAATGAGTGAGGCAGAAACCAGTATGAACATCAGTGCAACAACGTACAGACTTAACCATAATTAACAATAATAATAACCTAAGAGATAAACCAGGTGAGAAGTGTAAAGTGCAAATCAGCAGTCCAATTGCCAGTTAATTATAGTAGTAATTTAGACATGAGGGAGATGTTCAGTGCATAATGTGCATATGCATAATGTATATGTATATATTATGTATAAGTACATGTGCATGAAAACCATGTAGCAGCAGCAGCAGCAGCAGCCCCTGATTCCCGGAACTGGGATTCGGGAGCTGACCGAAGGACATGGTAAAAAAGTTCTGTTTCAGCAGAAAGGGGAGGAGTTGTAGAGTTGAATGGCCACAGGAAGGAAGGACCTCCTGTGGCGTTCCGTGGAGCACTTGGTCACTCTTAGTCTTTGACTGAATGTGCTCCTCTGACTGACCAGAACACTGTGCAGAGGGTGGGAGACGTTGTCCATGATGGAGAGGAGTTTTGACAACATCCTCCTCTCCGCGACTACATGCAGAGAGTCCAGCTCCAGCCCCAGGACTGAACCGGCCCCAGCACACCACAGCATAGAAGATGGCACTGGCCACCACAGACTC
>OMLF01032918.1:8891-30311 GCA_900302615.1 Holocentrus rufus
TGCGCAGTGACTCACCACTCCGGTTTCAAAACAGGCCGTGGCCGTAGGGAAGGGGGATAGGCCTATGTGTGCAACATTAAGGTCCCTGCATGTTTAAACAGGTGTTTCTGCTCACCACACAAGGAGACGACAGCAATCGAGCTTATCGGCATTTTTTTTTATTTGAGCAAGTGAAAATGGACAGGCTATGTTGTGCGGAAAACTCGTTTGAAATTGTGCACGGCCACAGACGTCAGGGATCGCTGCGTCAAATAGACGTACATCTGACAAGTTTTTTTTTTTTCTCGAAGCGTTTTCATGCACTGTCGGTACTGAAGATGCATGTTGTTTACGCCGGGAAGAATCAATTTAGCGGAAATCAGTGTCGGGGCAGTCATGTGAAAGTCCAGTGTGCGTCTCTTTTGAACGAGCTGCTCTGACAGAGAGAGAGAGAGAAGAGAGAGAGATGTCAGTGTTAACCCCAAGAAGTCCAAAAGTGGGAATATGTTGTAATACAGTGTTATGTATGAATGTATGCAAATGTAATGTTGATAATTTGGCAACATTGTTTCATGAACCTTCATGCCAATAAATCATATTGAATTGATTTGAGAGAGAGAGAGAGAGAAAGAGAGAGAGAGAGAGAGAGAGAGAGAGAGCAGCACACTGACCCAATGGTAGAGTGTGTTATGGGCTGGTAAAATACTACTGATGTAAAATATATTGATTTCAAGGGTGAGTGAGAGTGAGCCACTGATAACAGTTTATCTGAGGCTGCCTCTTTCAACAAACCTCTGTTGTGGAACTATCAGCTCTATAAACATGCTTTTGTTTTGCTATCATTTTCATCTACTCGTGCCGCCAGTGGTCTCAATCAGTGTGTTGTTTTTTGTTTGTTGTGAAACATTCTTTAACCCCCAATAGACCTCTATTTTTTTAATCAATTGACTGGCTCTGGTACAGTTGTGGACAGGATCAGATGGGAGGTCTGTTTTTTGTTGACAGCCTGGAGACTTTAAAGCCCCCCTCCACTTCATTATTGAGGTTTCTGCCCCCTCCCATTCCTCCCTTCTCCTTTTACACATCCCTTTCTCTCCCATTCTCTCTCAGCCGCTGCCCAGCAAGCCTTTTCAGGGAGCTAAAACTCCAACGTCCTCCACACAGACGGTCCTCCTGCGGTCAAAGACATTCTTCACAGCCTCATACATTCCTGCCTCCACCAAACCTGAAATGTAACCCTGAAGGACGGGTCTGCCAAAAACTGGTGTTTACCCTGGGACAATATCCACTACCTCACCGGGTCGCCACGTCATGCAGCTGAGGATCCAGTGACAACATATTTATGTGCCTCCAGAGTGCGTCTGTGAGAGGATCCTCCTGCGCTTCCTGCGCTTCCTGACTGAGAGACAATGTATTTTTTTGGGGCAATCCATTTCCAAGACCTCTGGTCCTCTTCCCCTCCTCTGCCCTTCCTTATTTCTGTTCAAAGATCACAGTTGGGTTTCCCTAAAACATCTAAGCATGTCAGTTCTTAACCTGTTTTGGCGGGCAATAACCCCCCTGTTTAGGTCAAAAATAACATTATTTACTCATCAAAGTGATCCTATAAGCTCAACAACACACTAGCAAGATAGGTTACTTTTCTTATTTATTTTTTTACCAAGGCTAATGAGCCATCTAAAAGCTTCTGAAAACTATTTTTCAATTCAAAATAATAAGTTGCTACACTTTTGAAAAATTTCCAAGGAATCCAATTAATTTTAATTCCCAAGGGAGTGGGACCCCACGTGAGGCCCTGACCACACTGTTGGGAAAACATGCTTTGTTAAGACCATCTTTGTTCTAAGGCAATGGAGACATCTCAGTGATAGATCCTTTTGTGGACAGTCCTTAATATATATTATATAAATACATATATATGATTAGCTAATAAGCTGCCACATTCAGCTCCAGACCTGAGACAGAATACATGACAACAACTTTCCAAACTGGGGTGGAGTGTGCACATTTCCCCCTGTGTTCTGCCCTGCTGCTCATTCACATCCTGTTCCCCTCTGCAGACCCACTGAGTTGGGGCCACGCATTTCCAAAAGTAAATATAAACCATCCACTCAAAACAGAACAAATAGTCTACATCATTTTACACACAGAGTCTAACACTAAAACTGTGCACAGCCTCACTCAACTTTGTTAATTTTCACTTCACATGGCATTGTTATTGCATGTCATCAAAAGACATTTAATTTTGGTGTTGATGAGAGATGACTTATGAAGCTGAATGATGTAGCCTAGATAGGTGAAAAAAAAAGTATGTGGCAGCCTCTAAGAAGGTGATGTTGAGAAGTGAATCTATAGCTGGGGGTTAGCATGGTTACCTACTAAAACAAATAATAAAGAAGGCTACAACATAGTAAGCTGGGGGAATTGTTTTCTTTACCTAAGGCAGCTGTTTGTCAAAGGCTAAGCCCTCTGCCTGCCTTATTTTGTTTGGTTTACTTAAAAAGGTGAACTATATAGTTTGTATACTTATATACTTTTGTTTACATGCATTTATATACTTGTTAAAATGTTAACATATGTTAATATTCACAAGTTTTATTTCTATTTATTTGATAGATCTCCTATTTCTAATGTTTATTTTGTTAGGACAGTTTAATTGAGATCAAGGATCTAAACATAATCAACGAAAAAAAATTAAAATAAAATAAAGGGACTGGGTGGTTCAACTTAAAAAAACAGTGCACTTTGCTTTGGAACAGCAGTTTTGTTCAAATTTGCTAGAAATAAAAAATGTTTGCATATTTAGAACCTAAAATGGTTTCAAAGTTACTCTTATGAAAAACAACTGATATTCCTGGAGTGAGCTGTAGACTGATGTGTTATTATGTGGTATCTATGAGCTTTGAGTTTGTTTTTAAATCTCCAGTTGTATTATATTACATAATCTTTGTGCCATCGTGCTCAGTAATGACTTTATAGTGACCGCACGCCTATCATACTTTTCATTTCCTGTGAGATCACTCGAATATTCTTATCAGATTTTATTTTATAAATAGTATCTAGCAATTGCTTTAATATTTCCATAATATTCAATGTAGCGTTTTTGACTTTACAAAGTCTATGGTTGAGAGCCAACAGACTGGAATCTGCTTGCAACTCCTGCAACCGAAAATGCAAATACAAGACGATTGTGGGCAAGGCAGCGTTATTTCGTTGTTTGTCAATGTGGGTGGGGGTAGGGACAACGACACACACAAACACGCACATACACCGGCTTTATGTTTACTGTGTCGCTACCGGAGACGACAGAATGATTAATTACCGCAAAGTGAGCCAGCGTAGCCGTTAACGTTACAACTCACCGGCTGTCAAGAAGCTGCATTTTAAGTAAGCTAGTGAAACTCACGGCGGTTACACAGTGCGGGAAATTTACGTTAACTCAGACGCCCCCTGCTCAACGAATTTTGCAACGGCTGTTTTTTTTCCCTTCTGGTGCTTTTTACCCACAGTCATGTGATTGTAACGTAAAACCCCTAACCGGAAAACACCGACGGACGACCCTCTCCGCCCGCCGCCAACGAATGCTGCGTTTGCGAGGAACAGAGCAAGCAGCGAGCCCAGAGGACGGACGAGTCCCCGGTAACAAACAAACAACGGCGACACGACAAACTCCACGAATTAAAGAGGACTACAAGCAAAGGTACGGCTGTTTATACTTACGTAGCCTCTCATTTACTAACATAGTCACGTTAATTACGTACGGTTTGGCTAACTGTAATTGTCACTTGGAAGTTAAAAGAAACGGGTTCGTGACCAACCCCATCCCCCTTGCGTCTCTCTCTCCCCCCTCTCTCTCTCGTGTGTGTGTGTGTGTGTGTGTGTGTGTGTGTGTGTGTGTGTGTGTCGACTCTACGCTCCGTTTCTTCGCGCTAGCAATAGCAACCGACCAGGCAGACGCAGGGGTCCAGGCGCGCTCGTTTTGTGTCTCTGTAGCCTTATTGATTAATTTGTAGGTTTCATTGTTTTCTTTTCCCACCTCGCCCGGTTTCACTGAATTTCACAACAATCGTGTCATTTTCTTCGGTTTCCCGTACAGATATTTTCCATGGTGTATTTTCCGTATAACAGAAAAGCGCACTACGGAAGTAACTCTTCCACGTGTCTACCAGGGGCGGTACGTTATTGTTAGAAACAAGTTAGCATGATGAACAGATGGTAGGATACTGTAGCCACTGCATCAGTTTGTCCTATGTAAAGTGGTGGCTGATGGTGGTCATCAAAATGTTTGTTGTTTGTTGTCAAATTAAAGTGTTTACTCTTTCATAAAAGGGAAACACATTGGCTTTGTGTCACTTAAAATAATAACAGTCGTAGTTTGTGTAAAAGCTACTTTAAAGGAGTAAACTTTTAAGAAACATAAGTGTGTCTGTATGAACAAAACTGGAAATATCAAATAGTAGACTGTTAAATATAACAGGCTGGCTTAGGGAAGTGGATACTGTCACTCGGAAGGGGAGGGTGAGCCGGGGGAGTGTTTCAGTGTGTGTTATTTACTGGATCATTAACCATGACACCAAAACACAACAATGAGCACTACTGCAAATACTGTTGCTAATGCTTCCATGGTTACAAGTCCCAGAATACAGTACGACACGGTTGTGTTCTCTATTCCATCTCTGCTGCCCATTTTTACTGATTTGGTGCCTTTGCGCAACACACTGAGGCCCAATCTGTCCTATAAGCGCTGCACTCTGACCTCCGATGAAATACATATGTGTACAAGGGTATTTGTGTCTGTATCCAAGAAAGATATGCAGTAAGACAAAATACTAACTGGCTTTGGCAAATTAGCCAGTGAAGCATCCTCTTCCTCTGTCTTAATATGATTCATTTAGCTGTGTTGTGGAGTTTGTGTTTGGAAAGGTGGAGAAAGTGCTCTTGTGTGTGAGACAGGAGATTTCACCCTGCCCATAGGCTGTTTCCATTGGAGGAAGGGGGTGGAACCAATTCTGCCCCAGGAATGTGTGTCGACACCTATAACCCTGATCATGTGATGGCCTGAAGCCCTCTCTATCCTGTGGTGACCTGAAGGGTCAACAGCAGTCATCCCAGTGGCCAGCTGAGAGCGCAGAGCTCTGAAATTTCTCTTGAGATTAAGTTTGGGTTCCATCAGAACGGGCTCATGCCAAGTAGTATTTTACCGAAGTCTTGAATGCATCAATAACAGCTATACAGATAAGCCTTCCTAATCTACCTTATGCTCTTGGGGTTCGTCTCTGACATCTGATTGGTCAGGACCCTCTGTGGCTCTGCTACTGGTAAGATACTGAGGGTCAAAGGTCATGTCTGAACGCAGGAGAAACAACCGCCAAAAGAGCGGTGTCTGAAATAGGGTTAGCTACATTGCAGCTATATCAGTTTTGTGTACTGGATAAAGGATTGAAAATACTAACATTTTTTTATACAGAGACAGAACACAATATTCTACATTATCGTCCACACGTAAGTGCACACATAAGTGTTTTAGGGCTATGTCTTTTGAAAATAAAAAGTGGGCGAACATCACTGGATGTTTCATGGTGTTGTACTTTAGTTCGCCTTTACGTAATCAGATTGATTTGCTAGCTGCTCCCCCTCCCCCTCCCTCTCTACCCATGCTCTCTCCGCCGAGTGCATTGCCATTTTCAAACTAGTGGGCCAGGCAGAAAGGAACTGAAACTCGGGGGAGTGCCCCCCCTTAGGCTTAAGTGTTACGTGTGGCCTGAGTTGACTCACTGATTAGACGACTAAATTAATTTCCAGACCTCAGTATTTGGCACCGAGGCCTCATGCTAGAAATTGGATGTTGTTTTAAAACTAGGTTGCCTGCGAGCCCTAATAAGCCCTTCCTCTATATATAGGCGATGGCCACAGGGGTTGTGAGAGAGTGGTTTTCCGGAAGTTGTCATGAGAGGTCAATAATGAAGCCTCTCTGTCTCTTTTCCCACCCAAAGCTAACTAACAGACTATTTAAGCAGGCCTTACCGGAAATCAGCTGAGTGCTCTGGTTGTCATTGATTATTATGTCAACTGTATGAAGTCTACTGAGAGGTGGACTATTTCCCATGTGTCTCGTCTCAGAAGAAATTTGAATTACAAAACAACTTGTTACGTGTATGTACCACTGAAAAACACAGTTGTTATTTCTAAATTCACAGTTCCTCAAGGCACAGATCAGATCTAGATTTGTTTGCTTTGTGAAGCCAAGCGATTAAAGGAAGGACTCACCTCAAATATAGAAAATTATTTTTTCCCACTGAGCCTGCACAGATAGTTTGTTGCTGATTTGGTGAGGTTTCAGTCTGCTGCAAACTTCACTGTCTGTTGGTACTCAAATACAAAGGGGCTGGATGCGGATTGTTTTGTGGAGTTCAAACCATCAAAAATTTAAATGTGAAAAACTCATAGGCAATGGCTCTTTCCAAACACAATGAGACAGAAACCCAGCGTAATCCACAGCTCTCGGGGGCAAAAAGTTTTGTTGAACTATTTTCTCCCAAAGAACACTGATAACTGGGTATCTGTCTGCTCCCAAGGAGTGCAAATTCAGGACTGATAGATACAGTTTCCTAGTATTCTTTGACATGAAATAGTTCCCAACAAAAATCTGCGTCACCAAGCGCTGAGGATTATAGTGTCTGTTTGTGTCAGCGTTTTGGGAAAGACCGGTTGCTGTTGGGTTCTTCACCTGTATATGTTTGACTTTATGAAAACCACAAATAAAAACTCATCAGCCCCAGTGAATTGAGGGAAGATCATTTTCTGTCACGTTAGGGCTGGGGAAATTGTCTCCAGAGTCATAAAATGATTCCTCATTGTTAAGTTTGTCTTTAATAGGTCGTTTGATCACCTCTGTCAGTTTGACTCTTTGTGGCCACAATAAACTGTGGTCTGCTTTGAGACAGGAAACTAATTGTTGCTCGTTTGTGTGTGTGTGTGCGTGTGCATGGCTGTGTGTGACTGTGTGTGGGTGTGCATGCCTTTGTGCAGGTTGAAGAATGGAGTTGGCCAACCATGGTCTTATCCTTCTGCAGCAGCTTAATGCACAGAGGGAGTTTGGCTTCCTGTGTGACTGCACCGTGGCCATAGGAGATGTCTTCTTCAAAGCACACAAGGCTGTACTAGCTGCCTTCTCCAACTATTTCAGAATGCTCTTCATCCACCAGGACAGGTACAGCTCATGTGTAGGGATGTCTGAATAGTGATACTGGATTCCCTCCACAACAACAGGCTAAAATCTTCAGGTTGTTATATTGGAAGGTCTTCCCAACAATAAATTATAGCAGCAAGCCCTACAGGCAACATGTCAGAAATAACACTGACTTAACTGTGCTCACACACATTGAAGGATATTTGAGGCTGTTGCATGTAATGAGAAAATTGACAATATTGTTCAATATTCTTAATTATTCTTAAATATTGGAGTTCCATACTTTGTATGAAGATCAAAGTGGTGGCCGCTGCCTCCCTGCTAACATGTTGTGGCAGTGTTTCCCCCCTGAAGGATGCATGGATGTAGAGAGATTTATGCATGTGTGAAATGTTTGCAACAAACCACATGCAGTGACTTAAACAAATTTTTTCTCCTCATATGCTAAACAAATGTGAAGCACACGGCATTAATACAGTTCTCTTCATATGCCCTGTCTTGTCTATTTTGTCAATCATTGAAACCTGAATTGACAAGTGCTGCAGTAGCTATTGGCGTTCGTAGTAATAGTCCAATAAACGTTATCTAAACGTGAAAGCCTGTTATGACCGTTGCCACCTTTTGTCACTATTTAACCCAAATTTCTTTGTTTTTCAGTGACTGTGTGCGCTTGAAGGCTGCTGACATACAGCCAGATATCTTCAGCTACCTCCTCAACCTGATGTACACAGGAAAACTTGCTCCTCAGTTGATAGATCCTGCACGCCTGGAGCAGGGCGTCAGATTCCTGCATGCCTATCCACTCCTGCAGGAGGCCAGCCAGTCGGTGTATTCACACCCTGAGAGCAGCCTCAACCTCTCCACTTCCCTCTACGGCATCCAGATCTCTGACCAGCAGGTGGCGCTGTCAGCCAGAGTGCCTACGCGACGGCAGGTCTCTTCACCCTTTGACATGGAGCAGCTCAGCTCAGAGGGGAAGTATCCGTCCACGCCAGCTGTCACAGCAGCCTACACTAATTCACCTTCGTCCAAGATAGCGTCCTCACCCCCGGAGATGGAGGCTACAACCAGCGGTCCTCAGCATGCGATTGAGGAGCAGAGAACGGACTTGCTAGCCACAGATGGCTCCTCGGCCAGTGCTATTCTCCATGTGAAGCCCAGCATCATGAAGAGGAATGCCTCCTTCAGAAAGCATTACTCCTGTCATTTATGCAGGAGCCGCTTCAACCAGAGGAGCCTGCTGAGAGAGCACCTCCTCCAGCATACCCAGGCTCTGCAGCAGACCCTGTCTGAGACCAGCGATGCCCTCTCTCCTGTCATGCCTGGAGAACAGACGACGCCAGAGGTAGAGGAGGTCCTAAGTGGAAGCAAGGCTGGATCAAGTCAGTCTGCTCCTACAACAGCAGTCGAGATTATTAGTGACAGTGAGCAAACGCCCATCTCAGGTGCCAACTTGGACTCTCCCCGAGCAGAGGTGACCACTTCCACCTGGGGCGTGGGAGGGTTTCAGTCTCAGGCGGACACACCTCCTCCGTCAGACATTGCGGACATCGACAACTTGGAGAGCACCGATTTAGACCGGGAGGTGAAGCGGCGAAAGTACGAGTGCTCCACCTGTGGACGGAAGTTCATTCAGAAGAGCCACTGGCGCGAGCACATGTACATCCACACGGGGAAGCCCTTCAAGTGCAGCGCCTGCGGCAAGAGCTTCTGCCGCGCCAACCAGGCGGCCCGTCACGTGTGCCTGAACCAGGGGGCGGACGCCTACACCATGGTGGACCGGCAGAGCATGGAACTGTGCGCTGCGGGAGACGACAGCAGCCAGATGGAGGCGCTGTTTTTGAGCTCGTCAAAGCCCTATAAGTGTAACATTTGTGAGACCACCTTCTCCAGTCCCAACGAGGTGATCAAACACCTCTGCTTCACCCAAGGGGCATTAGCGGGGCTGCAGGGGCCCGCGGGTGCAGGGCTGCTGCTTCCGCGTGAGGAGTTTTCCAAAGATGAAGGCTCTGATGTGTCCAACTCTGGCACCATATTACCACCCATAAAGACTGAAGAAATCCTTGTAGAGTAGTACCAAAACTAAAACTGTCCTTTTTAGCATATGTTTTTTTTTTTCTAAATTATGGCTAATAGGTAAGCTAAAGGTGGCGTTAGTCAGGGTATGTATGTTGGAAGTTCTCTATATCTGCTTAAACTGATTCTTTGGTACAACATTTTGGATTTTCTTTAGGTTCTGTTAGACATGACAGAAAGTTAAATATATAGCCTATAGCTATCTTCTCGGTTTAATCCAACTTCACTCCAGTAATAAAATAACATTTCACTCAAAGCCAAGTTTAATGCCAGTGAGGGAGTGGAAATAATTGTCTCTTGTTTTCATACCATCGTTTCCTTGTTGGTGTTGGTGTTCGTATCGGCCTCTCACACGTTAGGCTTTCACACGTTGGTTTCTATTTTAAGTTACCGTTGACTGTGGTCAAGCTGCACAGGCAGGCTTTCAGTTTGAAAGGAAGAGGAAGCCAAGGCAGTTCCGGAGGACGCAGCGTGTTGTTAGATGCTGCTCTATATTTCAGCAGGAGCGAGAGAGGCGTTGACTGCAAACGATTGTGCAGTAGACTTGTTTGTCCAGGGTCATAAAAGAATGGATCAAGATCAGGCATACAATTATGATTCCAGCTGAAATCACAACGTATATTCAGTCAATGTGTTTGAGAGAAACTACCCGTGTCTTCCATTTGCCAGTTAGGTGTAGTTGTGGCTGAGCAGAATGGATACCATGAAATGTAATGCTGTGGTCATTATTTGCATCCTTTGAGGCGGCCATTTGGTTATTTTGCTTTGTTTACTTTGTCTGTGCCAATTGTGAATGCAGCTCCCACCTGAAAACATGACATTAAAGCACACTTCCCACCCATGAAAAGTGCTTGGCCACTGGTTAGGTTGAATTGGTCACAACAGAAACCTTAGAGGAAGAGTGAGCGTTGTTGTTTGGTTATGTTTACAGTTGTGCCAATTAATACTTTTATTTTTTTCTTTATACATTGGTATTTTGGGTATTGTATAACACATGGGTCTCTGTTTGAAGAAACATGTTGATACACAGCTTGAAGGGAGCTGTCAGTCCTGTACAGTGTTGTACAACTTTGCCATTCTGTCATTCGCTCAAATCTACTCTTAAAAGCCCTTCATGCTTTTCTAATTTTATATACAGTACTATATTTACAAAGAATACATTATATTGCAAAGGTTGTATATTAGTAGGCGAATAGCTTTTAAAGTAGACAAGGAAGTATAGTGAAAGTTTATGTATTAGGGATGGGCATGATAAATTGATCTTAAGATACATCAAGATTTAAGTCGAACCCGAGCTTTAATATCTTTGATTGACTGATCTGTTGTAATAGCCTAGGTTACTGCTGTACAATAATTTATGGTATTTTTTTAGGCTATTCTCTCCTCCCCTGTTGACCAAATTGTGCTGAAGGCGAACTTTTTGTCCATCTTGCAAAATATTTTTTCTGTATTTTAAAACTATTCTAGCTTTTTTGATTGTTTGTTTGTTTTTTTCTTTTTTTTTTAATGTTGCCCAAACATGACAAAATAAATAGTTGCTATAATAAATGCTTTACACAAAAACATGAAGAAATTCTATGATAGAGGTTGGGAATAGTAAAAACTGGACTACCTGTTAGGGCAGAGGTAATGCAAAAACAGGTTCTGATAACAGGAAAAAATATTTTGACATGGGGTGAAGACGATAAAAGCAGTATTAATTTCCCTTTTTCAGTTTGCAAAAACTCTTAATGACATGGTTATATCCCTCTTTATTTGGTACAAAGCATGACTGTCTTCTGATACAACACTCATGTCTGTATGTTTCAGTTTTTGATGTTAGGTGTACTTTGGGATGATGAGGGACAGTTTTTCCACATACTACTGATTACTGAAAATTGTGAACTATCTTTACATACCTGTCCAATAAATGTGAAGCATGGAAAGACTTATGAGGAAGTAACTGTGCATAATTGCAGTTTCAGATGCCTGAAACATGCAGAGCATGACAAATGTTCCACTAACAGACACAAACATTAAAATGCAGGTGACAGATTGGTGAACATATTACTTATTCCAAATAATAATAAAATAACCTGTTTAGTAAATGCAGAAAAAAAGACATTAAAGCCACTTCAAACCCCAGCCCATCTCTCCTGATGTCACCAAAAATTAATACATTTTCCTAAAATAATCTCAAACAAATCAGGGGCTTAGAAGTCAAGATAGACTGGTTCCTGCCAGACTGAAGTGTACCAGTGTGCGTCACTGATTTGATTCCCCTGTTGCAAATGTGAACATAGTTTTTCTTCTGATTATGACTTTATGACATAATCTAACATCGTTTCTGGGGTTGTAGTGTTTTCCAAAACCTTAGGACAATTTGAATGCAAAAATAATGTATTACTTTGGCTATCTAACTGTTGTTCCTGCCAATGGGAAACATGCTACATTTTTTGTATTGTGTTTATTGCTATAACATTGGGCGTGTTTACCATAAAAATGTAATTTCACTTTGAGGTGGTAGAACATGTATCTATAAATGTTATTTTGGGGGAAAATACGCTCTCTAACTTATTCAATATATCAGTAAGGCTGCAAAAACCAAACACATTATACTTACTCTTTCATATGCCAAATTTCCACAAGGCTCAGACGAGGAATCCAGTGGTTTGTAGTTTTATTAGTATCTCCATTACCTGACAGCAGTGTGAGCTAGCCATCACAAAATCACAAAGTGCAATGTGATTTCCAAATGCCACAATTTCAGAGCAGCAGGCTGATAATTAGCTGACACATACTTATAATGAATGCATGCATGGCATGAATATTTTACATAGAAGTTAGGCAGGCCAATTACTTATCAGTCACTGAAAATAATATGGATAAGTGCCCATCCCTAGTATGTTTAGTATGTATTTAAATTGGCTTTTTTTAAAACCCAGCCCCTTTATGTTACTGACCAGCCATCTAACATTGCGCAGTCTGCTGTAAAAATTATTTGTATTGCTGTTTGTGTATCAAACAGGTTTGTGGCAATGAGGATCACACACATTTCTGTTTTGGCTTAAGTGGCTAATCCAATATTCTCCAATATTTGGTGCTCAAAAGCCTCCAGTGACTGCATTGGGGAATGACAATAGAATGGTTGTCTCCTTGTTATGTGGTAATTTTTGGACTAGATGGCGCAATTTTCCTTAATAGTCTCCTAATATTGTCTGTTTAGGTGTGGTCTTTTTCCGATTATGTGATCAGCTCTTATCATATATCAAAATTCCCTCGCTTAACTCAAGAAAACTCAAATGTCTGCTTGTCTTGTCTTGACGATATTGATCATGTCTTGTATTGTCAAATGTGGAAGGACTCTTGTTTGTCTCTTGACTCAAGCTTGTTGTTTTCAGGTGTTTTGGAATACTATACTACTGATGTTCATTTCTCAGAGCTTAATTGGTAAACACAAATACACACCGCTTTGCAGGTGAAGTCTGTAACCCTCCTGAGTTCAAATCCTAATTGCTCTCTAGTCCGTCTTGTAAGTTAATGGGAAGTCTACATGTGTCTAAACTTCCTTTAGTATTTCAGCAAGACGAGAGGTTTTGCGTTGTCTATTTTGTTGCCTAATATTTATCCAAACACCAATCAGGGCTAGTTGGGAGGAAAACCCCCAACCCATGATACTTGAGTGCGCACAATGTCCCCCAACTCCCCAAAGCCGGTTTGACATCTACTGTGATAAATCTCTGTGTTCTCAGGAACGTGAGCAATTTTCTGTGTAAATTACTTCTTTTTTTTTCAATGAAGAATGAACAATAAAAAAACATGTTTTTTATAACTATGGATCTCATTGTCTTCTCTGTGCTATCATGCATATAAAACAGTCAGTAAATATACAAGGCATATGTGTAATGTAATTAAAATTGAGTATTTCATTTTGAGTTAATCAGTTTGGTAAGTTATGTCTCTCCTTGGCTGCTTGTGCCCTTTGCATTTTTTCCTAAAATCAAAATGCATTCAGAGGCTGTTCAGTTTTAATGTAAAATAATAAAAATAACCACAAGTACACCTTTTTTCTACCTTTATTGAATGAAATATAGACAAGTTTCTGTATCCTTAACTATTAACAGCTTGGAAAATATAAAAGACAGAATTAAGACCATGCTACATGTATATTATGCTTAACGCCTACAGGTTATTTGTTATTACAACAATATGATTTTTTAAGTACATAGGTATACAATCTGTACAAATGTTACCATGTTCACAGTTAAGAGTGTGGTACAAAAAGCTGGGGAGGACTGAAGGTGGGCGGGTGCCCTAATCGGATGCATTACATTAAGCAGCAAGAGCAATAGTCTTATTTATTTCATTCTGCCTTTTTTCAACCTTTTCTTTTATTTTACATAAAGCAAGTACTATGGATGTGACACATCCATACTATAATCAAAGTTAAGTGAAGCGGTGACCATACAGCGGTCTAGACTTCCTCCATCTTTCTCTCATTTGGTCATACAGCTTATAGTTAAACGCCTGCAGAGTTGCTGGTGTCAGCCACCATATGGACATCTAAGGATTAAAGGAGCAGTCGAGGTTGCTTCACATGATGCCAGAATGATTGACAGTGCAGGTTTGCCAAATTTGGTTGGAAGTTAAAAAGATAACAAATAAAATACCAGTATTACCAATAACAAAATATTTGGTATGGCTGTAAAATTGGGTCCCAGCAATGTTTCAGACATTTCTCTCTCCCAAACACATCTTCCACACTCCCAATGTACATGTAAAATTGAGAAATCCCACCATAATTCTCCACAAGTATTGACTTTATAAGTTAGTTGAGTTTTATAAGTGAATCAAAGTGACAGACATTCTGTATAGGAGTTTTGCAAATTTAATTGGATGCAACTGATGTCTCATCCTGTGAGCAACCAAAGGACCATGACTCCCTAAATTATTCTAACTCAATTTGGATTTTAAATTAAGAGCAAAAGGAACTTCTTTTTTCCGTCTGGTACCATGCAACGTCTGTGCCATTTCAGTCTTCAACTGATCCATGAGTGTGCAGTCTAGGTCCTCCCTGGTGCCAGTTTAATGAACCTGAGCTATCATGCTGGGTGAAAAACACATTACAGTGCAAGCCTAGCATCGATTATAAAATTGAACTGTGTATGTCATACTGAACAAAGAGCATTTTCATGCTTCAGCACCCCTACTAAAACATAAGTCACACACATAAATGAGAGTAACACCACTGTAATTATCAAGACAAAAGTGTGTGCTATTCATAATAGCCAACAGAGGGCGCTGAAACACTTTCTTTCCATCCACATCTATGCAATACACTGTAGTGACCGAGCTGTTACACCTTAATGAAATTACTACACACCAGTAATACATGAGTCAAACAATAACCCAAAAGACTTTAACTGTGTACTTGCTTAAACACTGTGCACATGACATGCTGCATTTCTGTCACATGCATGTGCATATGTTGTATAACTCATTCAGCGGCAAATGCTGGGATACATAGCCTTTGCACATCACTGGTTACCAAATACCTCTCCCACATGATCACATGAGGGTGGAATAATAGTGTTTTATTATATCTGCACATGAAATTCAAAGACATATTATAGTAACAATGCTTTTTTCACAGTAAAATCAAGTGATATTTTTCTTATCTACATGAAGAATTTTGGTGCGGTGGAGAGTGAGGAAAAACACAGTGGGACAAGAGAAAGTGTCACAAGTCAAACATGGTGCATTTCTGTAAGATATCATCATACTCCCTGTCCTCCTATCACAGTAAATTATTGTCTGCAGTGCTATGACACACTGTCACTGGAATCATATCTGTACCATGGTTTAGTTATAAACTACAGAATCCTGAAATAATCTTTGAATCTGACTATTAGGGCTGTGATACACCGGGCAACTGTTCAGGCATCGCCCAAAAAGTAACTCTCAACAGTTTCACATTGGTTACAAGGTAACTTCTTCTTTGTTGCCCGGATAAACTTTACTGGATATTTTTCTGTTTCGTATTTTAAATTGATTGCCATGACGTTGCTCGAAATATTGCCTAATGTATCACAGCCTTCACACGGACATTTAAAAGATGCAACAAATTCCATAAAATAAGAAATAGTAAAAAATAAAACAAAAAAAAAGACTTAAGGGTAGGAGTGAATAAAAGAATACTTAAGATATAAATACAATATACAAGATAACAATCCTCCATCTCTTCTCCTGCACACACACCGTCTCACTCTCGCTAATGTACACGTACAGCCACTTGCACACACACATGCACACAGATGCACACACATGCACAAACACACACTCTCTCAGCCGGGATGCAGACTCTTTCCGATGTGGCAAGGGCAAAGGAAGGTCATTGAGACACTGAACGTACATCACATGAGACACCGAATATACATCACATTGATTGCAAGCCAGATGGGATGCTTCTGGGACACAGGATGGTGACAAGGAGTGTCTGAGAGTATGTGTGCATGTGTGTGTGTGTGAGTGCAGGGCGGTTGGTGTAGCTCTCTAGCCCTGGTGGCTTGAATATGGAGGTGGGACGTCACTGTTTTGTGACAGGGCTGTTCCTGCAGGACAGGGGTGGGGTGCAGGGGAAGGGGGTGGGAGAGAAGGGTGGAGCTGTTGCTCAGTCTCTGGGCAGGGTGGCGCGGAGCCCAGTCAATGTGTTGCCAGAGAGCAGCCTCTCTCTCTCTCTTTCACTCTCTCGCTCTCTCTCCCTCATCACTCGCTTCCTGGTTCAGACATTTTGTCTCCCAGGCATCAGTCGTGCATCTTCAACTAGGGTGGAAAAAAAACAAAAACATAGATTAAGAACAGGACCTGACAGTATCATTCCATGATTGATGACAAGAAACCATCTAAAGGTTATTGCAAAATCCTGGATACACCAAATGTTGAAAAAGAAAAAAAATATAATAATAACTTTGATTGTCCAGTTAAATTGGAATATCGACTACTATTACTTCATACAGTAATTTCTAATTATGTGTAAATAGATGTTTTCTGACACATGTTCAAAACAGTATAAAGCATAAAAACTGACAGCCATGTTTCCTGTCACACATCAGTTTTTATCCTCTGCATTATTTGTAGGTCTCATTCCCACTTGTAGCTAATGGTTCCCCATTCTCCTATTTGCTGTTCTCAACCTCCTTCTATTTGACCCATTATTCCTTTGCCTCTCCAGGTTTGTTTATATGACTCAGCGTATACCAAAGTGTGGGAGAGGGCTGCTGCACCACTGCTGCTGTCAGCCTGCTGTAACTCACGAAGCTCCCCCCTGCTCCCCTCTCCCCCCTCTTCTCCTCTCCTCTCCTCTGCTGCAGAGCTGCATTACTGCTTATTAAATGTTAAAACTCAGCTACGCCCAGCTGCTTCCTCCTCTCACCCATCTGTTTGGTCAGTAAACATCCAGACTGAATATGAAATAAATTAAACAGTATAATAAAATCTTGATAAATTGTGACTAAGATATTGTTGCAAATACATAAACTGCTGGATTGTAAAGATTAGAAATATAATTCAGTCATGAGACAAAATACAACACGAGCTCTGTGAGACACTGTAATTAAATCTAACAAATGTGCACTCTGACATGGTTTCTTGACTCCATACTGAGCCTCTGATGGAAGGAGAGAAGGAGGAGGGAGAGGAGGAATCATAATCAGTCTTTCAGCACAAGTTCATCTTCCCCCTCACACACCGCTTCCCTTTAAGACCCCAGCCTACTAAGCAGGGGTCAACGGCGGCATTCCTGCTTTGATATCAAAGGTCCCCTGGTTACTCGTAGCCCGAACAAAAGCTTTTTCATCTGGTCAGTGGGCAAATCCCCTCCCCTACCCGCTAATAAAAGTAGGGCCCATTGATGTTTTAAAAAAGCCACCATGAGAAGATTGTATGATAGGCCAACAAAGGAATTTTGAAAATAACAACCCTTTTTCATCTTTCACTGTTCCATCACTATTTCCAAGATACTAAAAGACTGGAGAAAACTTAGAAAGAAAAGGGGATAAATAAAAAAGGTTACTTTGTTACACTGATTCATGAGAACATTCGATTTTCTGATGAGCAGAATTTGGATTCTTGGGCTTATAACTGTCATCGTAAACATTCAAGCATTTATCAGTGCAGAAAGATCTAGAGTCTCACCTGCTCACGATGCTGCTGAGATCTGTGTGGAGACAGGCTCGATCTCCTTCACCGCCTCCTCAATCACCTCGATCACCTGCGCCATCACTTCTGCACACTTCCCCGATGCTGATTTGTCTGTCTGTGCTGGGCTGGCAGCTCTTGCAACAACTGGAGACCCCCTGGGGCTGGGAGCAGCACCCTCTGAGGTTAACGTTTGAGGCTCTTCGAACAGTGTAGGGAGGCTGTCGGACACTGGTCTTGTAGGGCTGCTTCCTCTTTCGGGGCTTTTGGGTGGTGCAATTCTCTTCACTGGGCCATTGCTGTCAAACTCCTCCACGGCTTCTTCTTCCACTGACGGATCTTCAATCATCTGCGCCATTTGCAGGACCACCTGGACTGGCATGTGGATCATTTGATCTTTTTTCTCCTCTGTATGGGCCTCTGACTGTGGTTTCTCTTCGTCACATGAATCGGTTGCTTCTTTTACCTGTGCTGGTACAACTTCCTGAGTCACTGCTTCGTCTTTGCTCTGTTCCTTCTTGACATCTTCAAGCTCTCCGTCTGTCTGACTCTTGATCATTTCTACCACTTCCTCTACCATGACAATGTCTTCACTTGCTGTTACCTCCGCAGCTTGCTTTAATTCCTTTTTTGGTTTCTCCCTCTCTCCAGGGGCATCAAGGGTCTCTATGAATTCCACCGGAAATGTGTCGATGACCTGGATGGCGGCATGAAGTGTTCTGGGTGACTTGGGTGACTTGGGTGGTGGTGCCTCACACATGACAACAACGGGGACTTCAGTGATAACAGGCTTCTCTGTTTCTATCTCAATCTCTTTTTCTTTATTGGCCACTGCATGGACTGGTTCTGGGATGCTGGTTGTAGGGGTGGTAGGCCTCTTCGGTTCAGGCTTGGTTTCTGACATTTTATTCACGGCAGTCTGGATGACAGACTGGGCAATGACCATGCTCTGCTCCTCAATGGCATTAACCTGCTCCACCTCCCTCTTCACGTCCATTTTCTTACTCTCTTCCTGCACGACAACACCAGCCACTGCCCCTTGGATGGTTGGCTGCACTTGGATTGTTTCAACATTGACGTTTTGAGACTCGGTGTGTGAGGTGACAAGAATCATTGTTTCCTTGACAATAGCAACCTCATCAGCAGGTACTACAGGGTTACACATTGTGGAGGTTATCTCTTGGGACACAGCCTGAGCCATCTCTTGAAGTCCAGTATTGTTTTCAGTGGCAAGAAGCGTCTGTTCCATGGACATTTCCTTTTCCTTGATTTCTACAGCTGGTTGGGTGACTTCTGCACTTTCAGTGTAGATAGCGGCTTCAACAGTTGGTGCAATAGGAGTCATCAGTAAAGATTTAGGAGAGTTTGCCTCCACCTCAACGGGCTGAACCATTTCAGACTCTTCCAGAAAAGAGCTGACAACTGTAAGCATCTCAATGTTAGGTTCATGATCCCTGCTGGCAGTTTGAACAACGGGAACTTCAGTCACTAAACTTTTAACAGCAGGCTCAAGATCAATAGTTTCCACTTGGTTCACTTGAGCCTCAAGGATGGGGTCTTCTGTAACAATGGCCTCCTCAACATTTGATGGTTTCTCCTCCACTACAACTTCTGCACATAGAGCATCACTGATCACAGCCATACACTCTGAAGTGGGCATGACAGGCTTTTCCAGAGCCAGTTTGGCAATCTCCTTGGTTCCTAAGCCAGTGCAGATGGCCACGGCCTCATTACCAGCGTGTGGCTCCAGGATGATATTTACCTTGGTCTCAGCATGTTCAGTTTGTGGTTCATACTCTGTTACAGCTGCGGCTGCCTCAGTTGGTACATCTTGAACTGTCACAGATGTCTGGCAAGGAATCTCACTGACTTGCTCCACCATACCCTCCTGGACCATCTCTGTGCTCTCTGAGTGGGAACCTTGAGGAACAGGGGTGGTCTCTGCAGATGGAGCTGGGACTACAGGTTTCACTTCAGCTGTGGACAGTCTTCGCCCCCTGCGCCCCTTGTCAAGAACTCCTGGGGACAGCGTAGGCTGGTCCTCAATTTCATCCTCTGCAATGGTGGTGTCAGCAGACTTTGGTGTGGCAGCATTTTCTGCCTCCTCGGTGATGTCACTCAGCTGATCATGTTGGTCACTCACATCTTCTACAATGGCGGGGATCCAAGAAGGGGTCCTGTCTTCAGCAGACACTGTTGTCTGGACTGGTGGTACTTCTGGTTGCTCTGGTTCAGTCTCAACTTGCTCAACATCATACTCAGAGAGAGGAACGACAGCTGGAGTGTCAGAATCCTCCTCACCTAAGCCCACTTCAGGGGAGGCTGGCTTTTCAATCTTCTTCTTCCTGCGTCCAGGGAAGAATTTTCTCAAAGAGAATGAAGATTCCTCTTTTGGCGCTTCACTGTCTGACAGGACTTGGTCTGAGCTCTCCTCTGTCTTCTCCTCAGCTTTGGCCTTATTCTTTAACATAACTAGTCGTTTCAGTGTGTCCCAGGCAGACTCTCTCTCAGGGGGGCTGCTTAAAGGTTCAGGTGAAGAAACCACTTCACCTTCAGTCTCAGTTTCTTGGGAGATAATAACAACAGGGGGCTCCATGGTGTTGGCCTCTTGCTCTGCTTCTTCTGGTGCCACATTATCGTCAACCTTGGTCTCCTCATCATCAGAGTCAGAGGTCCTCCTAGTCCTCTTTTTGGTGCCACCCATGCACATCAAAGCCTCCCAGGAAACAGAGGTGTCCAATTTCTTTTTGGATTCTTCAGTGCTGCTAGCCAGTTTATCAGTGTTTTCAGTCTTTGGCTCTTCCTCTGTGAGCTTTTCTTCTTTAGCCTCCTCCTCACTGCACTTCTCTGCAAACACAGCACTCTCAGTAGAGGACAGGGTGGCTGACTTCACTGGTTTGTCACCTGTGGCTTCATCTTCACTCTCAGAAGGCTTCTTCACGTGCCTCCTGGGGCTCACCAGTTTCTTGAAAGAAGACCAGCCAATAAGGCCCTCTCTCTTCTTCTCCCCATCAGAGGTGACTTCTGGTTCAGGCTCTGGGCTAGGCTCAGGCTGGGTAACCTCCACCGCAATAACTTGCTCCCCTGAAACCTCTGGAGACGAGGCCTTGTTGTCAGGAACAAGGCCTTTTGGAACCTCTGTTGACTCAGTGGAAGACTGAAGGTGCTCAGATGCCTGCTCCCCACTCTCAGTTAGCTTGGCTTCACCATCTTTCTTGTTCTTCTGTTTCTTGGTGGAGAGCTTCTTCAGGCCAGCTCCAGTGAACAGCTTCTTCAGGGGGCTTCCTTGGGCCTTGGCTTTCTCCTGTGATGAGAGCAGCTCAACCTCGGAGCTCACCTCTGTTGCTGAAGGCTTTTCTTCCTCTACAGTAACTTCTTCTCCCTCCTCTTCTGGTTTGGTCTCATCAGCAGTAACTGCTTCAGGAGCTGGGGTTTCCACAGCAGCCTCAGGCTCTGAGGAAAGCTCTTTTTTTGTCTCCTCAGGAGTCACAGCTGGTGGCTCTTCCTTAGCCTCTTGCTCGCCCTCAACTTTCTCCTCCTCTTCTTTCACAGCATCAGTAGTTTCCTCTGCCTTAGTTGTCTCCTCCACAGCTGGCTTCTGTTCTTCCTTCTGTTCCTCCTCTTTGGTCTTCTTGATGCTTGCCTTCTTTCTCAGGTTAGAGAAGAGTGCAGCGGTGAAGAACTTCCTGAAGGTGGACTGCGAGACATCTGGGGGTGGTGGACTGGTCTCAGGTTCCTTCTCACCTCCTTCCTCCTTGGTTTTGTCATCAACAGCCTCAGCTACAATGGCTTCCGGAGGAACTTTAGTGTCTACAGCCTCATCAGTATCTTTTGGAGCTTCGGTAGTGGATGCCTCCTTTGCAGCTTCGGTAGTGGATGACTCCTTTTCAGGTTCGATAGTGGGTGTCTCCTTTGCAGCCTCAGTAGTGGATGTCTCAATAGCTGCCTCAGTAGTAGAAGTCTCCTTAGCATCCTCGGTTGTGGATGTCTCCTTAACATCC
>OMLF01032935.1:1749-20423 GCA_900302615.1 Holocentrus rufus
AGCTTGTGGTGACCAGTGTGTGTGTGTGTGTGTGTGTGTGTGTGTGTGTGTGTGTGTAGACAGTTGGTCTCCCACCCAGTAATCTTCCAGCTGCTCATCTGGCTGCTGTTGTTGTTATTGTGCGACAGAAGACACAACGAGAGGGAAAACCTTAAGCCTTTACCCCATTTTCTGCCGGCCAGTCATCGCAGTCATGTTGCTGACTGACTCAATGAATGAATGAATGAATGAATGAATGAATGTGCTAGTTGATATAATGTTAAGTGGTTTTCCATATGTCGTCTTGCAGAAAACAGGCCAATGTTGGGTTTTGCAGAAAGCCCGGCCTCTTGTAGAGTCCAGGCTCAGATCAATATATTGGTTTGCCTTTTTATTAAATATCAGCTATTATCAGTGTCATCCACCTCTGACATCATGAAGGTCCTTCACTTGCAGCTATGTGGAATCAGTCTGTAAATCCTGCAGTTAAAGGTTCTTTTATTTGCACATTTTTATTCACTTAATGATGCACTTAATGGTGTTGTTTTTTTTTAAAGAGAATTTAATTAGTCTGGAGAGTTGTAGCATCCCATGATGGTCTAAACACAGTTTCAGAGGCTTTTACACTCTGACAAGAAATAAATTCTGCAGAATAACAATGAAAGATTTTTTTTTAGATGAAAATGATCAGATTTTAAAAATATTGAATTTTGGCACAATATAGGAGAAATACAGTGAGATACAACTGCTAGTCCTCCAAATATTGGGGGGTAGACCATCACATGGTTCAAAGTAACATGATTTCTCGGTGTAAAGGTCTGAAGGAACCGCTGTAAATACCAGCTGTCCCAACACTTCCTCTCCTGTGTTGCAGTTTCAGCCTCCAGATCAGCGAGCTGGAGCGACTTGTGCAGTTTTAACAAACTAGGAGAAAATCGGACTAAAGTGTTTGCACGTCCTGATAAATCAAAAGTCTCCGCAGACATCTGGGTCTGTTGATCTTGTTAATCTGTTCGTGACGTTACTCCATTTAAGGTAATCAGATAAGGGCGTTTGACGTGACAGTTTCTAAAGTGGGAGTATTGCCTTAATTGGGTTAAGATTGATTTGTTAGTGTGGTTTTAAACATTGTCACAGTCCTGCGTTGATTATTTGGCACAGCTCTCTCTCTCTCTCTCTCTCTTTCTCTTTCTCTTTCTCTCACACACACACACACAAACAAACACACAGTATTTGTTAAGAGGCACGTTTTTTCACTTCATACCAGTAAAAAACAACATAATTATTACCATAGCAACCATATGGTGTTTTTATAACTTATTAACTCTCAAGTCATTTTATTAGAGGTCAAAGTGCGAAGTAATTTCTCCAAGTCAAGTCTTGAATCATCAAAAAATGATGAGATTTTAATGGCATGGTATGAGATTATGGGACATTAATGGCATCTAAATATTTAATTTGATTCATATTCATTCTATGAGGATGAATATATGACTTTATTTCTGCCATGTGTGTTAATGCGCTGAAAGACATGTACAGTAGCTGGTATCTGATACATTATGCAACCTCCGTCTGACTGGCATGACACAGTGTGAGTCCTGTGACGGTGACATCAGCCCCGGCCGGGCACGGGCCGCTGCACCGAGGAATCTGGTCCAGGGCCAAAAAAGTGAAATGGGGGTCAGCTGGTGGAGATCGCAGGAGGCACAATTGACTTTTTTTTGGCTGCTGTTTGTACAGTGATCCCCATGATGCAGAGGTGGAGAGGAACGCATTTGAATTGATCACAGATTGATTCCTGAGGCAGAAAAAACGAACGTTGTTGCAGCTTTAGGAGTTTGAATCTTTGACTTGACAGAAATTCAATTCAGCACTTACAGCCAAAATTGTATATGATTAATAAACGTGCAATAATGAAAGACAATACTTTTTCTTCTAAAATGTTAAAAGTAAAGATATCAGAATTACTGCAAAATTGACTGTTTAGAGTCACCTTACAAAAATATGGAATAAGGAAGTAATTAATCAGTGAATCAGGCAATCAGAACCATATAGACTCAACCTTCAGATTTCATGCTTATTCTACTATTTTTATTTATTTATTTGTTTATTTATTTATTTATTTTGCCATTTGAGTCTAAAGGCCCTCCCTCCCTATCATGGGTCTGATATTGTGAACCATGTAGACTCAACCATCAAATTTCGAAAGTTTTTCATCAAGTTTTTTCATTTTTCATCATCACCCTTTAGACTCATCAATTGAGTCTAAAGGGTCCTCACTTGAAAGCAATTTTACGTAGTGCACCTTTACACCTTTAGTTATTCAAAAATAAAAAGTGGTTATGATTCAAAGCATTTCATATGGATTCTACTTCTTTCTTTTAGCAGATTGAAGCAGTTGAATCAGCAGAATTTGTAATCAACCCATCAACACAGGGACTCATTTCAACCCTGTGCAGCATGTTTCTGGACAGACCCATCATTTTCTTGTTTGCTGATGACAAAAGGTCATGAGTAGAGTTTCCTACATGAAAACGGGCTGGTAATCAGTTGTTCTCATTTGAAGTTCAATTAGAGTTTCGACATGTTCGGAGAAACCATAATGATGCCGACCGTATAAAACGCTGGAACAGTGTCGAGAAGTATTATTTCTATATCAATCCCTTTGAATTTCTGTGTGGCTCTTTTTTCCAGAAGCACTGATGCTTGACTAAATATTCAAATGTGAAGACAAGGGGAAGGAAAGCAAAGCCTCTCTGGTAGAGAATAGGCCAGTTTGTGAACCATTTCCTAATTGTTAATGAGGGGCTCCGGGGGCAGCGTGCCAGAGCTGGAGGGCCAATGGCGAAGGCCTGTTTGAGCAGGGAGGCAGGAAGGGGGGGGCAAGAGAGGGAGAGAGAGAAGGGGACACTGTCACCGAGGGGACCCCTAAACCCCCTCGGCCCCCCTCCTACCTGGTTCACAAAGTGCTGGAGCGGGCAATCGGGAACGGCTGTCACTTCCACCCGAGACTTTAATGAGGGTTTAGCTGCTGTTTTGTGGACTTCTCCTGCGTTGGGTGAGCCTGTGTAGCTTGCTTATTATCACCTTAAACACCCAGGATCAAACCCTGGGCCTGGTTTGGAGAGCAAAGGGGGGTCAAGCAAGTCAGTGAGATGTCCAACAACAACAACAACCAAGAGGAGAAGGAGGAGAAGGAAGAGGACTCGGAGGAGAGAGGGGAAGAGGTCGTGGTGAAAATTCCTCCTCCTCCGCCTCCCCCTGAAGGCAGCACCACCGGCTCAGCGGACGAGGGCAAGCCGCTTCCCAAACCCTTGCCCAACGGGCACCAGTGCCAGCCTATGAACCGCAGTATTTTCCCTCTCTCCACAGTCTCGCCGGCAGCTGAGAGGATCCGCTTCATCCTCGGGGAGGAGGACGATGGCCCGGCGCCCCCGCAACTCTTCACCGAGTTGGACGAGCTGCTGTCAGTGGACGGACAGGAGATGGAGTGGAAGGAGACGGCCAGGTAAGACACTCAAACACCACCAACGTCAGCCTCAGGGTTTCCCGTAGAGTAGACTGGATTTTAAAGGTGCAGTTCTGTTAATTATCCCTCTTCATTGACTTTTACTAAACAATTTGATCCACTTCTGATATTTGCGAAAATTTTTAATTGTGAAAAGTTTTAATTTGACTCTTAAGACTGTAAAAAACAAAACTGCAGCTTATTTGACACTTCTGATAGTTTTGAGCAGCTACCAGCTCTCTGATTGGACAAACAACTCTTTAATCAACACCAACTCCCGAGTAACTGTCACTGTAAAATTATCACATGGGGAATCTGCTGGGTGTTGCATTGGCAGCAACATCAAACACAGAGTGCCATCCAAGCTTGTTCGCATATTTCTCCTGTGTGGCCCACTAGTGGGACGGGACGGGATAGGATGGGATGGGATGATTGTTTATACTTCATTAGCCCTCAATGAATGAGGCTCTCACAGAGGGAAATGGGATCCCTGGACTGCTGTTGGACGCTACAAAAGCGCTGATTTGTTGTTGTAACCTCTGGCCAAAATGTACCGAAGATAGTTAGAGACTTTGTAGGGTGTTGAATTTGGTTTAATAGGTCATCAGTGTTCATTTTTATTTATTTATTTATTCATTTATTTTTGAGAAATAGTACTGTGAGAAGTCTGTGGATACTTTCAAAAGTATTTTCTGTTTTACTTGAGTAACTTTTTTAGGGCTTGGTCTTGTTTTTTAGCTGAATGTTATTCATTTGAACAAATGCAAGCATTAATATTGATGGATCGTATTTTTGCACAGCCTCTCTCCTCCTTTCTCTTTCTTTGTGTGTCTCTCTCTGTTGCTTTTTAGATCTGCGCGTGCACACACTCACACACACACACACACACACACACACACACAGTTAACATGAGTCAATCATTAGACTTGGCGAAGGAGTACATAGACAGGATCAGACTGAATAATTAAGTCAAAATTCAGAAGCTGACATTACAACATGTCAGCGCTGTAACAATCTGCTCTGCTGCTTGTCTTGGCTTCCCTGGGTCATTTGACAAATCAGCCTACAAATATCATATAAAAACCTCCCTTAGACTTTACACACAATCAGTGGGTTTCTCCTGAATCTGAAGATCATCTGTCAAACAAAATCTGATCTCAATAATATCTGATCTTGTAATATTTTAGAGGAACTCATGTTACCAAATTGGCCCAGGTTTCCCTGTAATTTGTATGCTTTCTTGGTTTTAACCCAATTAGGAATGCCATTCACCTCACTGTTGTCATGCACCAAAGTCATGACAATAAGGCAGAGCAAATGCACCATGCAGGGAATCCTAATGATGATAAAGCAAGCCCTGATGTTGCCTACCTGGCTATTTTTTATGATCATCAAATTGTCATCAAAAGCGGCTAAACTCAGTGGGAAGTTGCACAATTTGGTAGCAAGCTGTGTCACGGCAAAAACCGGTCCAGGAGAACACTTTTTGTAGTTGTTCATTTTCAGACACGCTTTCTGTCACTTATTTCTCAAGTTCCAAACAGTTATATATGACTTACGTCAGGTGGAGAACACTTCTGCATCTTTAATGTCAAACTTATTATTCTGCAGAGATTAAGACGCGGTGCGGCAGAGTCTCACCTAGTGTACTGATGGGACCCTTTATGAATAAAAGATCTCAGAAGTGCTGGGTGGTGCTGGATCTCGGCCAGATGCTCTCTTTTGGCAGCCGGAGTGAAAACCTGGCATGGAGCGAGTGGCCTGGAGTAACTGCCAGTTCTGTTCCTCATTCCCCTGAACATGAGGGCAGGAATGAAAGGAACATTTCTCCATTGAATTCACCAAGTCACATGACAATTTATTACTTTGATGAAAATAACTGTTTTCATCAATCCAATGCTATTTTTATTAAATTGTCTTTGGATTTATCAAATCATTTGACAATTTATCACCAAAATTTTGCAATTCATATGCACTTTCATCGGATCCATTTTTACCATTTAATTTGTTTACTCTGGATTCTCTAAATTTCAGCATGTCACAGGCTTGAGTTGTTGCCCAACAATGCCAAAATATACCAGCTACAGTGAATGACGGATGGATGGTTAAAATGTCACAATGATAAACACCTATAAATAATAAATAAAAGAGATCAGCATCACCAGGTTTACAAATATGAAGGTCTAGTTAGGGTACAGTGGAATAGGTGGAAAATGGATATAGGCACAGTTGCTAGTTTAGAACTGCGAGGACACTGCCACAGTATAAACTGAATATTATTTAATGGCTGAAATGAACCTTTGGTAAGTCCTCCAAAAAGAGTCTCCTATTATCTGTACATGAAGCAGCTGCTCCAGGCTGTAGACCACAGATGAGTATCTTGGTGCTTTTGTTTCTTGGTTTGGAAAAGAGCTGCCAAATGTGAAATCAACAATAGAAATGGCACAATGATATAAAACTAACATTAAAGACCACATCACCAGGCTGCTCTCATAAACTAACATAAACTAAACTGCAGCACCTGTTTGGCTCCGCCCTTTCTTTTATTGTACAACCTATGGCTCCTGCAGGCAAAATAGACTTGATTCATCCAGCTGCACGATCCTTTGGGCAAAATCACTGTTTCAGAGATCAAATCTCGCAGCCGACTATCTCTGTGATGAACGACTCTCATCCCATTTCAGCTCATCAGCTGGGCCGGTTAGTTTTGTACCCTGAGCTGTTGTAGCCATGGTAATAAAGATTTCATATCTCCTTTGGATGCCAGGACTGACTCACCTTCCATCTGCTGCAGAGCCGCTGCTCACGTCAGGGCAGTTCGGCCTGCTGCTTCACCCATACAGCAGCTACTACTGCTATCTGAGGCACAATCGCTTGCTCAACTCAACAGCAAATCATGCACAGCCATCTGTCTGTCTGTTTAAAGACTTTGTTACCAAGCTAAGACAAACCTGGGACCCTTTAAGTCAAGCTAACAGTCTGTTGGTGCAGTTCATAGACTTGGAGGGGATGAGCAGCCCGGGCTTAGCATTATCTGTGGATACTCGCCATTGGCTAAGCTATTTCCCTCGCAATGCTAATACCCTGTCCAGTAACAAGTGCATGCCAAACCAAGGGTGGAAGTAACTAATTGCATTAAGTCCCATTCCTGTAAGTGAGTTGTTTTCGTGTATTTGTACTTTTGAGGGCATTTTTTTGAAGTACATTTTTGTTATTGTACTGTTGTACTTTTGCTAAGTACTTTGTTACATTTGAAATCACATCCAGAGAACACATTTTGTCAGCACTGCATGCACATCAGAAACTGGACCAGCCTAAATAGACAAGTTCTGTTTTCCTTCACAGTGAACTTAGCAAAGAAGAGAGGAAGTTAGCTTTGCTATGTGCGTTTTTTGTTATTTCTATTTTTCCAGTTAATAGATTCTAGCTTGAACACCCCTTTGGAAAAGATTAAATGCAACAATGTTGCAAGGTAACAGCACTTCAGTAGAATAGCCTAAGGTAATACACTTTCCATGGCCCTTAGCTGCCATACCAGCCTAGACCTTAGCCAATTAGACATAGCAGTCAGCTCCTCGAGGTCAAAGTAGTTTTATTGCCTGCACTTTCACTGACTTTTCCAGAAACACACGTAATGTCAGTCATCACAGACTCTCAGCCCACTGTACTCGACCCCCTGAAAGAAACCCAGACTAGACAATCCAGTTATTCCACTACTGTCTCCATTCACAAAGAGAAACCTGGTACTCCAGGTTGATAAAGAGATAACCTCTCACTGCCATATGAAGAACAGGACTTCATCTCTTACAGATGATCAAAGGAAACTTCTTTCACTTCACACAAATGTTCACCTCCCTACTCGATGCCACAGCTGGGGTGATAAAGTCACCAGGCTTTAAAATGGCACACCTGCATGGTCTCATCATGCAGCAGAACTAATCTCTGCACCTTGTTGAGTCCTTTAGATGTTTTAATGACATCATTACATCTACTGTAAAAAAACTATTCAACCACATTACTGTATGATAAAATCTGGTCCATACTTTAAAAACAAGCCATGAAAACAGTTCCTCAAGAATGCAAAGTGGTTTCCACAGTCATTACTTTGAAATGCCAAAAACAGACGGATGTCTGCAACACATGTTAGACTTCACGGTGCTCAGCAAATAACTGGAAGTTCACATTCAAACTCTTAAGATTTTAGTGTCTTTGAAGAGACTCTGATGTTATAAGCAGGTCATTTTTAGTTAAAAATGACAAATTTCAGCCAATGGAAATTGTAACTGAGCACAGAAAATGTCTACGATTACTAGCTTCTTGCATTTCCAAGTACACAAAGGAAGCCATAGTTTCCCTGTTGTAGTTATAATTTATTGATTTATTTATTTAGGATGGGAGAACACTCAGTCTTTGGACTTTGTGTCTCTGCTTGTCCCTTTCACACACTCATACATGAACACATTTTACAAGAAGGAGCAAAGTCGAGACAGCTGTAAGTGGCCTGTCTGGAGAGGGACGGGCTTAAGATGTCAATGACATTTCAACAGAATGCACCCACATAGCTTTTGCATGAATCAAATCTGTAGTGGAATGGTGCTTTTAACCACTAGCCCACCCAACCATGGATTACTTAGATGTCTTCATTGTGGAACCACAATCTCAGTTGAAATCTCAGTGTATTATTATAATTACCCCTAAAGAAAACCAATTCCTTCTGATCCAAGCTGTAATTTTTCTCAGGAGAACATTGGATTCGGCAGCCCAGTGGACTTTTGTAGCTGCACAGCACTGTGCATCTTCACCCGTCTGTACACCTCTTGGCCTGCCTCTTAACACTGCTGCTCTTGGGAGTTTTATGGATGATGGCTTTTGAGATCGATTGCCATTCGCCTGTCTTCTAAAAAGCACTTGCACAAATGGCTTGAGATGACACTGTGAAGAATATAGACTCTATACTTGAGGGATGAAGAACTCGTGGGTCCTATTTAAAGAAACTGTGACCACAGACAACTCTCTGAGAGGCTGGGGTGCAATATCAGCTGTAAACGTCACTGCAGGAGAGCGTGCACTTAGAGCTTCAAGTGCTGCTGGCTTTGGAGAGAGTTCATGAGATGGGCTTTTAAGCAGAATGGTATGTTTTGGTGTAGACAGACAATACATGCAAAGAAATCCCTATAAATAGACAAGAGCAACATCATTCCAAGTCAAGTCAAAGTGATTGAGCGCAGCAGACACAAATGCACTCAGGACGGATGAAGTGATGATGGTCCAAATTTCTTCGACTTAGGAGACCCCAGCTGGGAGAATGGAGACTTAGATATAGCCTGTAAATGCCAGAGTAAATGTAGTAAATGTCTTGATGTCTTAAGTATAGCTTCCACACAGGTGTGGTTCCTAGGATAATTAAGCAGTTAACACCCAACCATGGTTAGAGAAGCGCAGGCAGATCCAGCAGTCTATTATTTTGGCACCATGTTTCATATAAATGACTTTGAGAGAGGGCAGATGGTTGGGACGTTCAGCAGGTGCTTCAGTGACAAAGACCGCTTAACTTGCTGATGTATCATGATGGACATTGGTCAATGAAATGCTGAGATGAAAGTGTGAGGTAAAAACATCACCAAGGTGCAACTGTGGACTGTTGCACATACTCTTCAGCAGCGATGGGAAAGGGATACTGCATTTGGGATTGCAATACATAAACCCCTTATTAAATCTTAATGTGCATAGTTCTGCAAATGAAATAGATCAGAGATCACAGGCAATGATTTACTAAGCAGTGGAAAAAAATCATATGGTCAGAAGAGTCATCTTTTATCTTGTTGGTTCTGTACTCATCAAGCAGATGAGTACATGTTTGGCCTATGCATGAGTGCTTGTTTCCCACAGAGAAGTGGCCTTGTTGTGGTATTGGGTGCATTTTCCTGGCATTGTTTAGGTCCAGTGAGCTCCTTAGAGGGCATGGAATGACAGTAAATACAAAGCCATTCTCATGTTCATCCTATGGGGCAGCATTTCTGTCCCGGGGCACTGGAATCCTCCAGGATGATATTGTTCCTATCCACAGAACACGAGTCGTCACTGACTGGTTTGATGATCGTATAAACAGTATAAATCATGATTCTGGGTCGGTGCCTGTAACAGCATTTTCCACCACCATAATCAAAACACCAAATCGTTTGTAAAAAATCTCTTGCAGAAGAATTGTTTTGCATCACTATATTTGTGGTAAATGTCAAGGCACAGTGAAGCTGCTCTGGTGGTTCATGGTCATCCACGGCCATATTACACTTTATTTTGGTGTTTGCTTTACTTCAGCAGTTATGGTAACTATTTAGAGAAACAGACTTAGATCCACACACCTAAAGGGAAAATGCATTACAGTCTTTTTCAGAAATCGCCCATTTAGCTAGGTACAATATTTTTGGACATTATATGAGCGCACATGCATTGCATCCATGCAGCCACATATTTGTTCACTTTTCTGGCCCAGCGAAAGGCAATCCTTTGCAAAGGCAACATGTGATTCATTAAATTGTAGAGGCTTTTCCTCAAGCCTACAATTAGAAGGGGGTTCAGTTGCCTGGTAACATCGTTGCCCATTTCATGAACGCAAATTGATAAGTGCTTTTAATAGGTCAAAAATGATAAGAAACACATCACACTCCACCTTGACTGCAGTGACACTTACATTTGCTCTCCTGCAGTATCTTTCCTGCAGGAAATCACTGTGCTACATGTGAGGAACCCAGGGGCATTTTTCTGATTTAGAAATTGGCTTTAGGTAATTCTATTTTACATAACAGCTAATCAGTGCAATTACAGGTCTTCTTTAGTTTGACACCACTGACTTGCACTTGAATCTTGCTGGTAAAAAATAACTACTCAAGTGGAGTGTATTACCCCACATGTTCATGATAGAAAGAAATTAATAAATTGTCTGTGCAGACCTGGCTGCTTTTATTTTGAAAACATAAAATTGGCACACATGTGGACTGCTTGAAATCCTTGCAGTCATTAGCAACTATAATGTAACACTGTATTTTATTTTATATTATTTTATTTCATATTGGGTCTAGGATATAGCTCACAAGCTATGTAATAAACACGAAAGGTTTCAATTATTTATAGAAAACATTTTACCTGCATTGAGTTTCCCAACCACTTTTTTACTGCATGTTTGGCCTGCACCTCATCGAAGTTAGTCTTACGAATTCCAGTCTTAATTTGTATATGTGATATAAGCACAACCTGCACTCTGCAAATGAACACATGATTTGAGTCAGTAAAGCCAATAACAGCTGAGCTGATTCAAACCTACTGGCCAAGTGCTCCAGTTGGAAGAGTTGGTGATGGCTTGTATCCTATTAGTTTTGTCCTTTGTTTTCAGCTCTCAGTTTTTGGCTGAACTCCTTGTTTTTTTGTGTTTGTCTGATTTTGTGTCTCGCCACTGGAGTGCAACCATAGTGGGTGTCTTATTGAAAAGCTATTTTAGTTGCCCATGTGACTCCACATGCCTTCTCCTCCGTTGACTCACGAGTGCCCATGTTGTTGTTTTCCTTTTTTGAATCACGTGTTTCAGTTTGATTAGGGATTGAATCACATACCTGAGAATAAATCCACCTGCGTAGCACTTGATCCCCTCTGTGAGCTCATGATCAGTAATGCCAGAGTTGTAGGTCAATGATTCTACTATTGGCTGTAGAAGTCCATGGAGTATAAAAATATAACACAATACACATTTACATCACAGCAAATATATTTACTACATTGTTCGCAAAGTTTCTGAATGGCTTATTAAAGTGTCATCTGATAAAGACTTGTTTGCTAGTAGCATGCTAGCTGCTATTAGCATGGTTGATATGGAATTGGCTGGTATCTGTATGTTGGCTGGTTGTGTAGATTTATGACATTGTAGCCTGTTATCCTTTAAGTCACCATTTGTAGGTTATTACATGATTGTTTTGACATCTCACTTGGGCATCTACATGAATGCTTACCCCGTATTGAAGCATAGTAACATCAAGTCCTGTGCAAGAGTCAAGCAATGCAACACTGAAACAACATGTAATGGCACTCTGGCACAAATTCCCCTATTTGGTGGGTAGATATGATTTTTGCCAAGGAACACCATTAGACAATGAGCGTTTTCGGTAATGTCCATGAAACAAATGGACATAGTTTAATTAACTCAAAACTTAAGTGGTAGGATTGATGCCTGTGGGTATAAGTTGAAAATTTAGTCACTTCTGGCTGAGGTTTGGCCTTTCTAACTATAAATATAAAACCATATCTCTTTTTCTAATTGTCCTCTATTTTGTTGTTATCACTTAGAAGAGCTCTTAGCTCTTGCATCTGAAATGAGCTTCCAGTTGAAAATTTCTTTCCTTCTTTTTCTTCCGTTCAGGTGGATCAAGTTTGAGGAGAAGGTAGAGAAAGGTGGGGAGCGCTGGAGTAAACCCCATGTGGCTACGCTGTCCCTCCACAGCCTTTTTGAGCTGCGGACGTGCATAGAGAAAGGCACCATCATGCTGGACATGGAAGCTTCCACTCTGCCACAGGTTGTTGGTAAGTTTACTGGTCGACCAGTACCTCCAGACATGGCAGATCAGGCCAAAAAAATCAGGGATTGTTTGAAAGTTGAGAGGTATAACATAATAACAAGATAAAATTATAAAATTGTACAGAATATATCAGGTGTAAAACAACCTGTCACTTGTCAAAATATAATAAAGTGTAATAAAATCACCCAAAAGGAATCTCAAAATGTCACATAAACAGTTAATGTAATAGATTTTAGGGTGATGTGCATGACGGGGTCTACTAACTTGACTAGTACATTAACTAAAGCAGCCATTATGGCGTCACACCAATGAAGTTAACAAAGTCATTGTTGACTTCCAAGGTGGTGGAAGTGAACTTGTAAAACTCAAGAGTTTTGCAGTTTTGTTGATATGAAGAGCCAGTGCAGATGTTTGCAGGAAAAACATGCACATCCAGTATTTATCATAATTGCAGGACCGAAGCAGCAACATACAAAACCATGAAAGAAAGAAAAGCCTGCACACTATGTCTTCTGCTCGCAAAGTGGATTTATTACCACAAAAGTGATATCTGATGAAGAACTAAGGCTCGAAACATCACATTTTTGTGGTAGTAAGTCCTTTGGGAGCAGCAGACAGAGTGTGTGGACTTTTCTTTCTTTCTCTCCTGAAGAGCCAGTGCGCCACCACTCTGCCTGCAAGCTGATACTGGACTTTAGTCCAGTATGTGGCTTTGTCTCTCATGCATCCTCATACTCAACCATCATGTTGCTATTGAGAAAAAAGCAAAATTGACTACATTTTACAATAAGGGTTGCAACTATACCACCATAGCAGAGTATTAAAACTTTAAATATTGACCTGTACAGAGTATGATGCAATCCATTATTTCACTGAACAGTGTGGCTTGGACCATTAGTTTCAGGTCACTGAACAAAATAATTCATATAAAATACTTTTTTTCCTATCATATGAGAAAAATAGGCTTCTTTGTGTCATAATCTCCATTTCAGCCGGTATTGGTACTAATACTGATACCAATATGGATACTGGTGCATCTCTACTTGCAGCAGACCCGGGTTAAGGCATAATTTAGAATGGAATATGTTTTCAGTGACTGCTCAACATTACCTGCATGCAAAAATCAGATAATTACAGGCCAAAACAGACTAAAGCACACTGTAACTGAAAATTTAATGTAGTACAGTCTTCACTGCCTGATGCAACAAACAAGAACTGGTCTGCTTGCTTTATTTTTAACTGTAGCCGACGGACAGAATACTGTATACAGAGCAGGTCTAGTGCTTTCTTACAATGGGCCAGTGTTGGCCACAGCTTTACGGATGGATGCATTTCACACACAAGGCTCAGAGCTTTCCTTCCTCCTCTTTTGTTAACAGCAGCAAAGACCAGAGCACATCACCAGATAGGAGGTCAGCCTATATACTGGAACACCAGTGGAGTTAAATGCTAGTTTGCAAGTGGCCGCAAAAGAACTTCTGAATTTGAAGCAAGGCCGCCGTGTTCTGCTGCTCTGACATGATTATCTCTCATTGCCCTCCCATCTCATGCCACCACCGCACCGTTTCTCTCCGCATGAAGGAGCAAGAGGAAACGTTACCACTTGCAGTGATTAATGTGAAGTAATTGGCTGTGCTGCGTGGACTGTACAGGCCGAGCCAAGCTAGGCTCCTTGCTTTGAGGCCGGCCGACTTGAACGATGGGCCATTAACAGCACTGCCATTCCACTGGAAGAGAGAGATTCCCCGAGGCTGCTATCTTTCAGCATTCAGGCTTCTGACCTTGTTTTTAAAAATAGACCTTTTGATTGAGCCATTTCATGATGTCATGGAAGAGTCGACTCACATGCAGGAGCATTACAGTGTGGGATTCACTGATCGAGTCCTTAAAGGAATGAGGCGTTTTATAGGTTCTTCCTAAATTAGGTCTGTGGGAGAAAATCTGCAAAAGACATGGTTTGGGTGTAGTTGGTTACTTCTGGTTAACTTTAAATAAACAAAAAATAAACAGACAATATTATTGACTTTAATGACCTCTGAAACAATTTTGGCTTGAACACAGTTCCAAAGAGATTGACAAAGTAAAAAAAAAGTAGACTCTATGAACATTTCAGTGAGTCCCAGTTGTTGGAGTTGGAACAAAACTAAGTACATTTTTTAGTACTCACACTTGAGTATTTCCACTACTTCTCCCTGCACTACATTTCACAGGAAAATCTTGTACTTTTTCCTGCACTACATTTATCTGACGGCTGGAGTGACTTTGCAGGAGAAGCTTTTCCATGCAAGACATCAAATGTGATGAAGTGTTCGAGTGTAAACTAGCCAACAGTATATGGAGCAGTTAGAGCTGCAACATTTAAACACTACAGGTTAATATCAATAATTTAATACTCACAATGACAACTTTTACTTTTCACACTGACCTACATTTTACTGATAATACTTATATACTTATATACTTCTACTAAAGTAACATTTCAAATGCAAAACTTTATGGATGTGCTTGTTAAATAAAGGATCTGAATACTTTTCCCTCCTCTGGTCCTCCAGTGTGGCAAAACTCCAAAATGAAAAGCTCTCCTCTGTTTTAACAGCCGATATCATCTTTCCCTTGCTTTCCTCTCTCTCTCCTTTCTCGTCTTCAGAGCTGATCACTGACAACCAGATAGAGATCGGCCAGCTGAAAGCGGAGCTAAAGGACAAGGTGATGTACACGCTGCTACGGAAACATCGCCACCAGACCAAGAAGTCCAACCTGCGCTCGCTGGCTGACATCGGCAAGACGGTCTCCAGTGCAAGTAGGCTGTTTTCCAACCAGGAGAACGGTAATACAGATGCCAGTTTGGTGCAGTCTTTTATAAAAACTTTTCATTAAAAAAATGCCTTTTTTTTTTACTTTTTAATACATTTTGCCAAAAACAGAGCCTTTTTGGTTTTAATTTTTTTGTCAGTAGTAATGAGTTTCGTTGACAGTAATAGTCCTAAATCAGTGGCAGAGTACAGAGATATTACCCTCAAGAGACATTTTTTAGGGCTAAACACACGCCCATTTTCAACTTGCTAGAGTCAGGGAAAGAAACACCAAACATCTTTGTAGTAGCACATTACTCACTAATCCTGTCACGCTCTTAGTAAAACTAAATTTTACAAACTTCTTGTACTTCCTACTGTTTATCACAAAGATTTAGCGTAATAACTTTCAGAAAGCACTTGAAATTGACTAACTGCACTAATCACACAAGAAATGAACTTCAGCGTTGATTTGAAGTGTTAACATCTAAGAAAGCAAATAGAGCTAATTGCAAGCTGATGTGAGATGGATTCAACTTTGATTGAGGAAATAAAAATATGAATTTAAGTCAATGAAGAGGAAAGTCCAAGAAATTATTTATTTCCTCATTATTTGCCGACTTATTTCCTTCTTTATTTTAACTGGTTATAAGAAATTTTCACACTTTTCAGTTGATCATGTACAGCAAAAATGATTCATGAAGCTTACATGATTGATGTTCACATTCACTTAAGTAATCTGTTAAAATAATAATGTGTCATGTCAATGTTATTTGTCAATTTTATTTTCCACAGGACGGACTGTCACTTTTTTCTCCCTGAAAATTAGTCAAATGCTTTCATTCAACTTCATGCAAAATGCCACAAACAACAAAATAGTAAAATTCTAGAGTCACTGCCTCTGTAAATAGGATGAACAGTAGCTGCTGTCATATGAAGCAGGCCTGACATCAGGCTGTAATGCAGCCTACAAACCATTAAAGTTCAGTCTGCTGCAAACTCCTGCAGGTTGCTGTTGATGAAATATTCTGCCCAGCTGTGGAGAATAAACTGATTTAAAACCCACAGCAATGAAAGTTTTTCCACAGAGCAGCAGCACTGTGCACATGACTGAAAACCAAATCAAAACAATTCAATAAGTGGAAAATTTTGATCAGTGAATTCCACATCAAATCATAAAAAAGTGACAGTCCTATCACACACTGATGTCTATTTGGCTTTGTAAAAAGTTTAATAGCACATCTGCTGTATGCTTTCATGCTAACAAATTGAGTAAATAAATGTTTCACTGTGTTTATATGGTAATTAATCTGTTACCAACCATGGGTCTTTGGAAAAGGAGGTTATTTATTAGCTGCTATCAGATTTATAAAACTGACAGCTTAATGACTCCAAAAGAAAGATATCTCCTCTTTTGTCACAGCGGTCAAAGGGAAACTTGTGGCATCGGAAATTTCCAATATAAAAGCTAGAGCTCTTTATCTGCATGTCAGCACTGAGATAAAGAGCTTTACTGGTAGCAATTAATTGATGGCAACTTTGCAAGGCTAAAGTACATCATCAGACTTTGAAGGATGACTATAAAATGCATTTATAAAACACAGCCAGCCACATTCTGTCCAATGACCCTGATTGGTAATTTATTGATGCCACTTTTACTGCTTACCTCACTTTTTACACCTTTCAGCTCAAAAAAACACATATAAATCGTGTTTTTAAAGCTCTTGTTTTTGTCTGCCTAACAACCTCTTTGCTTTGGCTTAATTTGCCTGTCCATCAACTCTGTCCTGTCCTCTCTCCTCTTCCTCCTTGCTTTCCTTCCTGGTGTTGGGTTTGATATCCTACTACTGCCACTAAAAGCCCGTAGTCCTCTTGAGAACTCTATGACTTGCCTGTCGGGTCGAATCTCTATGGAGGACTTGCAAACCCAAAGGAGTAGCAGCATGGACTGGCTTAGTAAGTTCACTGGACGTACAGGGCTGCGTTTATACTGCAGGCGTTCATGCTTAGTTCCAAATTGCTGCTCATATCTGATAATTTTTTGATGACTATTCACATCTTTTCTGGGATCTAGCACGTCTGATACCAGTATGATCTGATGACCATGTTGAAAAGACACACGTGCAGAGTAACAACAACAACAAAAGACACCATATTTGTTTTTGTGCCTACGCTTATTTAGAATACACAATATGTGGCACCAAATTTTGCCTAAATTGAGGTATCTCTGCAAATATCAATTAACCAATCAGCTATTTTGTTTCTTCCTATTGTTTTGTCTCATTGCCTCCCATCTTAGACAAGCTGCCATGATGGCAAATTATGACAGTTGTGTCAGCTGAATGATATAACATTTATTTACTGTCAAGGCAACATTAACAAATTCCAATCCGAGTATAAGTTACATGAGGGTTGCATGCCTCATGATTTGATTTTGCTCAACGTAAGCCTGTGGTCCAGATTGGAATTGAAAGAATGAGACTCCATGTGTTTACACTGATTAGGAAATGTCAGATCTGTGTCACATGTGAGAGAGAAAAAATTGAGAAGTGGGGCAACTGCAGTGTGAACGCAGCCTGACCCTGTCATTAAGGCCCTGTTCACTCAGCTTTATATAGCTGGGATGGGATATTGCATCACCAGTATATTGTTTGTAGCGAAACAAACCATCCCATTTAGAACAATAGAATTATTTTTATGTGCTCTGTAGAATAGTGTCACTGAATAGCTTTGGCAGTAGAGTCTCTTTTTTTGTTATTTCTTTTTGTAGATTTTTTCCCCAGTATTTTACAGCTGTAGTTGGCCAAAACTAGATATTTGATCCATATTTCCCCACAAACTTAGACTGATTTGTTTTCCTTCTTTGGTCAGTTGTCCACCCAAAATGAACACTGACCATTTTTATTGGCTGCATCATACTGACAACCATGTTATTACCCACAATGCTCCAAGGGCAGAGGTAACAAACCGTTTGAAAGGGCACAGTGGCACCAGAATTTGCTCCTCTCTGGATATTGTTTTGTACTGAAGTGAGATCACAGCCTAATATTACCCAATATTAAAGCTCCTGCAGCTTTCATACATTAAAGGTGGATGCATATGATGAGATCTTTTTTTAACAGTGAAGCACCACAGCTGCCGTCCCAGCTAACCTGGAAGTATAATTAGATCAGTCAAGATGAGTCAGCACTGAGAAGGATGTTTCACTTTGATCTTTGGATGGGATGGACTAATTGACACTAATGCTGCATTCCAGAGATGTCAGAAAGTCAGAAATTATAGCGACTATGAGAAAAATACAGTGCAGTGGCCCTTCAAGTTGGAAATCCAAGTAGGAAACTAATAGGAAATACAGTGATCTGAGATGAAGCATGTGCTGTCTAATACTCACTAGCTACCACACGTTAAATATGAGTAATGTGGAAAAAGTGGAGCATGCACTAGAGCTTCACTGGGAAAATGAAGCAGACAGAGAGAGCAAACTATGAAAAAAGTCTTCACACTGAAATAAAAAGCTCCCAAAACGTTTTGGAGGTTGTAAGTCTAAGTCTAAGTGAGTCTAAGTCTTGTCAAAAATACCTTAGATCCAATTACTTGCTGATCCTTAAAAGTTGGCTGAGACAGCAGCTGCAGTGATTCATTTGTTTTTTGGTGTGCTCCAGCCTTTATTCACAGTTCACAATTAATTTTGAACCCCCAAATTGTGCATATAAAATATTTATATTTTTATGTGCTTCTGTCCTCCAGTCTGCATGAAGATTCCTCCTCCTCCTGGTTTTCTGTTCTTTTTGGAATTTTATTTTATTTTATTTTTTATTTATTTATTTATTT
>OMLF01032935.1:20443-53432 GCA_900302615.1 Holocentrus rufus
TTATGGGTGCTGCATGGAGAGCAAACTGGGCCACTGTCTTTTCTGGGGTTTTCTGCCATCCTCTTTCCACTCAGTTCTTAATATTCATATAATTCTCCCAGTGTAGATGAGGCTGTTATAACTGCTTGGTGTTGCTGTGTTTTAATAGGCAGTCCTACCACAACCCATCGGAACTTGGCCTCCAGCAGCCTGAATGACATTTCCGACAAACCGGAGAAAGACCAGGTGAGCGAGGGTGATACTTTTAAAGTGGTAATCCACAAGATTCATGTGGTTTTAAGTTTTGATGACATAATTGGTGCAAAACAGTCATCTCTGTGGGGTTTCTTATGCAGCACTGAAACTTTTTTTTTCTTTGGATTTTCTGAGTTTGAGTTTCTAGGTGGTGCTCTTTTTTCCCTCTCTGCAGCCATGGTGGTTATTGCTCCCCATGCTAACTACCCAGTTCTTCTTCTATTTATTCCAAACAAACCACTGTTATTGCCACCCATAATGTAAAGTGCATCACTTCCTGTGTGTCACAAAAACTTTCAGAGGAAAGATCGACTGGTTACCAAATGCTCAGAATAGGAAATGTAAAAGCTTTCTTGAAATAGCAATAGGTTGAATCACTTTTGTGTTAAATTGATAAGTGATAGAGGGCATTTTCACTTATATGAAAATGTCGCAGATTATTACGTAAACCTGACGAGCCAGCCATAGCCTGACTGAAAAGCCACTCAGAGTCGACTCTGCCTGCTGGTCTGAGATGGAAATAACTTTGTCTAAAGTACACTGTACCAAGTCTGACTGTCCTCTTCCAGTCTGCTCCGCCCGCTCTGCTGCAGCCCGAGTCTGTAAAAGTACACTCAGATGACGCCCATTCTGCTGATCCAAGATCTCCGGTCAAGGGGACACGATTATATAAACTTTGTCATACATTAAGTCACTGAAAGACCAGATAAGCTTTCTATTTAGCAGCCAGTGAGGAGATTTTTATGGAGAGGAGGAGGCTGGGCACTTTCACAGTGAGGGGCTCGCGAAGGTAGCATGCAAGAAGAAAGGAAACAAAAGAGAACATTTTAGCTAAATCCAACAATCAGGTCAACGTCAAGTCTAGCATGTGATTAACTATCGGCCCGCAATGAGTAACACAGAAAAGGGAAAAAAAGTCAAGAGTGAACTATCGCTTTTGACTGATAAGTTAGAATAGAGTGTACCTTACAAAATCAGACGTCAGTGCAGATTGCCTATCATATTTTGACTAAAATTCACCCACAATGACACATACACATATACACACACTACTTTCACCTTAGCTATACAATACTTTGGGTCTTGTCCTAGGTCTTAGCTTATCTGTCCTGCCCACAAGAGATAAGGGAGTACCATTATTTTACAGTTTCAGTTTCTCAACGAACTTCACTCATTTGCAGCATGTTTACTTTTGCTGTCACCTGGTATTTGTATGGCTCACAGTATCTTATCCACCCTGCTGCCATAGATTGATTTTTTTCCACACCACAGTACTAACCGCCAACAGTTGGGTAAGAGTGTCTCCCATTTAATGAAGAGAGCACCACAGAGGAGGCTCTTCCTGCAACATGTAAATGCTGAGCTGGTCAGGAAAACAAAATGAGGAAGAAAAGGATGCAAGAGCTGTGCATTTAAGTTCTTTTATTATTTCAGGAATGTAGTAATTCATTGTTACACTGATAACTCAGTACCTTGTTCTCTTTTAACCCAGACATGTAGCACATAGCCAGGTGGAGCTGAGGTGTGCTGCTGGGATAACTGCAAAAAGTTTTATTATATATCTTTATATCTTTTTTATTTGATACCAATTATGATAAACAACTGGCCATGAAATATAATGCAATTATAGTGACTTCAGGGGAAAAGATACTTTTTCAGAACCAACAACAGTAAAAAAAAAATTGGGGAGAGACGATTAATTTTTGGAACTCAGAAAATAAAATAAAAAAAAATCTGCCAGCTGTCTTTTAGTATAGGTCAGATAGCCTAGCAACAGAGATGCTAGCAGCTTATTCAGCTAACATCTTGAGCCATGGCATGGCAGACATGAATTTGCTAAAATGGCTTGGCTAGCTCAGTGTTGGGATTGCTGTTATGCCTATTTTAATTGCAGGAAAATAACCACAATAGTTTTGAAGCAATTGATAAAAATGGAACAGTGGGCGGTGGCTAATGGCTAAAATAGGCTTATGCAGGTAGCTTAATGCTTGGATTTCAGTTTGTTGCCATGGTTACATACTGAACGTGGGCTCTAAACCTTTTGGCCAGCATATGAATTTAGAACAGTGTTAAACTTCAGCTGGACTATGTTTGTATTACATGGTTTGAACACACATGCTACAGCCAATCAGACTTGTATTCACTCAGAGCATGGTATAAATTTATTTATAGAGCAGTTTCTTGTGCAAAAAGCTGCCTAGCATACATTGAAATTGCTGCCCAGGTCTTCAAACTGAAGACTTTCCCAAATGGAAACAGGTTACTGTGAGCTCCATAAATTCTTATACTAGCATGCAGTAGCTACATCACCACAGTTCACAGTAGCATTTGTTCATAAGGTCTCATGGGACGGGGGAACTGGCCCAGTGAGTCCCACTGTGGGACAAACTTAAGCGGGGAGAGAGATTTGACAGCAGGATAGGAAAGACTTCTGCAGGGCTCAAGCTTTCTTGGTGCCCCTGGCCTATAAATGCTCACTGTGGGGGCTGGTCCCTGTATTCAGAGGTTTCCTCTGTGGGCTCACTCGCCAACCTGTTTCCCACTGGACGCAGGTCTGAGATCAGTGCTCTGTCATCCTCAGAGAGTTCATAGTCTCAATGTTAGCCCGTGGATGTGAGGAGCAGACGAGACTTGAAGTCAGGGGGCCAGGAGAGGGCATGGATTTTTGTCTACACTCATAATTTAAGCTTTCATCTTCCACTCTGAATCTCATGATCCAATACCCATATCCCATTCCTATATGAACTCAGAGTGATGCTAAAAAGACATGAGTAAAGTAACAACAACAAACAATGTTATGTCTGCTTTTGACTCATTGATATGAGTCTCAATTGACAAATACTATTTTCTTTCTTCTCCCAATTTTCCAAATGGAACAGAAAACTCTGAAAGCTCCATGTGGCTTTTTACTGTTTGCACTGTTCAGGAAAAAAATCTGAACAGGGACACTTTCAGCTGTAGTGCGAACTTTTCTGCACTGTTGTGGTAGTGTTTCTATGCCAGCCAGATGCAACTTACTTACTTAATCACAGTTGTAATTTTTAAGACTTGGCTTTATTATGTGGATTTAATCCGTTTTATGTTTCATCATCTCATGCAAATAATCTAAGGATTCAAAATTGTTGCCCATAATTCATTGCTGCACCACCATATTGGACTCAGCCAGCTGAGTTGCACCCTACCCAACATACCTCTTCTAACTGGTAGAGGTGACTGTGGACTCTTGACTTGCACAGCCAGAATAAGGCAGACGTAGGAGGAACAGACCGCAGTCCAAAGCAAAAGGGCAGTGGTGAAATTTGGCTGAAGTCTGTTTATTATATGCATCAGTGTTTGATGTAAAAGTTTTATCTGAGTTGAGAACTTGGCTCGACTCTCATTTCCTGCTCTCTTGCCAGTGAGTGCACCTTGATATAAAAGGCTTTTGATAAGGACGCACAGTAGGTTTATGTATATTGCAGGAGAATGCATTTTGTCGCACCATATGAGTCAGCCAGACTTCTGCAGGATAGTGGTTGAAGTGGATGCAGTAGATTTGAAAAATTGAAAGGATGCACCTTGAGTTTGAAGCCAGAATTTTTCAGAATATTGAAGTGCCTTGAAAGTTAAAGCAGACACATGTAGGAACCATTCCTTAAATATATAAAAGTTCTCTTTGCCTTGGCCTTTTGCCATCTACGTGGTCAATTATAATCCCTGTGTTCAGATGATCCCTTGGGTGATGATGTTCATGCAGTCAGTCAGTAATCAGTCCCGTGTGCCTTTTTGGACAGTTTCTTAATCTAAGCCAGGTCACTGGTAAATTATTTGTAGGGTCCCGTGTATGTGCGTTAAGAGATCAATTATAACATTTAAATTTATGTTTTAGACATTTAACTGATACATTTATCCAGGGCAACTCATATACTTAAATTATCAAAATTAAAAAGGGTAAAATGTCAAAACAGCAGCACCCAGACAACAGATGCAACAGTTTGTTGATAAATGTATATATCGGCTAGATTTTTGATCAGCAATTTTTTTAGCAATATTTTTTCTTGACTCTTTACTTTTCAATTCATCTGAAATTTGTTGCAGAGCATGCCACCACTCACTTTCTTTTAAGCAAATAAATGGCAGTACTACTGAGCAGTAGCATGCAGTGAAGGAACATATAAACAACAGTGAATGTCACACAGTGTGCAGATTTCAGTTCTCTGATGTCCAAAGCAAGGAAAAATGAGGGGATTTAATGCCTGAGTTAATTCAAGTTGCACCACATGGCAGTTCATCCAGCATTCAAAGCCTCATGGGACAGGAAAGGACTCTGCATTAAAGATTTAAAGATTTAAGGTATAGGTTACGCAGACGGTGTAGTATGGATTAGCAGTGATTGGACACAGGTCAGGGTGTGCAGTTACACAGGTTTAACCTCTCACCTTAATCGTTCACAGACAAACTGTGTGCCAGGAGGCCAGGATCTTATTGGATCTATTGGGATCTGACCAGCAGAAGGTCACAGGTTTATAGGATTTCAGTTCTTAGAGGTTGATGGCAATGATCCTGCAAAGACATGATGTGGACGTGCACAAAGTTTTAGGTCCCATGCTTTGATTTCTTGGAAAACGAATGCAATTCTATATAAAGTAATAGAGATCTTTATGCATTTGAAATTGACAGTGTGTGATACAGTATAGCCATGCTGCAGGTGATGAGGCTTAGAGATGAGCTCGTCAATCATTTTCACCTGTTTCAGACTCTTAATTAATCTTGCAATCCCAGTCCTGCATGTTTGAATTGAAATCTAATCAACTTTCTTCATGAAATTGTTCAAAAACGTAACTGGTACAAATGTCATGAATGGAGCATGCCCCATCATGCTCTCAATGCCTGCAGACAGTAACACAAATTCACACTGACAAATGGTATTTGTCAATATAGGACTGACAGGGCAGTTAATGCCTGGCAGAATATCCTGTGTACCCTGATGGAGTCATAAATCTTCCTTATTGCACCATCACATAGTGTTACAAAGCATTTATTGTTATTAGTCACATCCTTGACAGAGCCCTGACAAAATTGCCTCTGGATCAAAATAAACTTTGTCAGTTGAATGAGTTGAATATAATTACTACCTCTATTTCCCTGTTGAGCAACGCAGGTTTGTGCAGAAAGCGGGTCTGAGAAAGGCTGTGCAGGAGCATTTTTGAGTTCCTAGCTATTTCACAGTTCTATTCACAGTATAAAACAGCGGTCAGTTTACGGTCACTTGTCCTTTAACGTGTTATGGGAATGCATTTCTTGTGAAGGTTTGGTAACCCAGTAAGAAGCTAACTTTAGCTTGGATTGTGTGATGAGAAAAGGGATTAAGTGGTGATATGGCTTTTGCTTTGAAATCTCTGAAATGCCGAGATGATCTTATGTGATTAAGGATAAGAATATTGAACCAGAACCCCAGTTTAATCATTGAAATCATAACATTTGGTCCATCAAGTGCAGTCATTTAACAGAGAAAGCAGTATAAGTCAGGAGGTGTTGCATGGTGTTGAATCTGTTGCCCTTTTCTCTGGTCGTCCTTGGGTGCTTCTTGGTAAATGTTTTCCACCCCGCCTCTGGCTTTCTGAAGTTAATATATAACACTGCGGTGTTCCATGACAGTCTTATCTATGTTTAGGATTTGTTTGTCTTTGAAGTTTTATTTATTAATGACTTAATTCAGCACATGAGCATGCTGTGGCACATTTTCTTATCACAGACAAAATCTGATGAAGGTTGATTGGTATATCCAATGGATCAAAGTGTTAATACCATGTGATAAAAACCTCTGGTGTAAAGTCACAAAAAAGTTGGAATGGACTTTTGAATTGAAGGGTTCATGGTTCAAGTTAAGCTGCAAACAAATACTGAATATGAATTAGTTGGCAGTAATTAAAGGGCAATGCATAGTTTTTTTGTTTTGTTTTTTAAAGACACAATTGCTAAATCTATCTTTTGGACAAATTCAGTGCCCAGAAATCATGTAACGTGATGTCAGTAAACGAGCAGTGTATGAAGCTTTACACACAAGGAAAATAAAAAGACAGGAGATGCTAAAGATCTGATGGTGGTGAGTGCAGTTTTCTGTGGAAGGAGCATCACTCCCTGCTGTTCAGGACACACTTTGATTTTTCAGTTTGTTACTTCCTGTGGGCAGAGCTTTCCTACTTGTGTTCATACCTGCCAAGGTGCTTAAACAAAGGGGTGGGGGGAATTAAAAACAGAAAAAAATGTTCACCACTTGGTCGTAAAATAAGGAAATTTTGATGGCAAATTAAAAAAAATGCATTTGAACAGAGCAGATGAAACAATCAATTCTTCTGTCTTTTTTGTTTTCCTGGACCCACCACAGTTTAATTCTCTGGGTTCATACGAGTCCTCAGCATATTTCCACAGTGACTAAGAGAGTCAGTGTTGACATAAAGGCTGTTAAAGCATCTGTGACGTTGCTGCCCAGTCCGTTAGAGAAGATAAAGGGAGCTGTAACTGACTGTCACTATCAAACGGTTCCTTAGAGACATGAAACCCAGGACTTTAATGTCCTGTGGATTTAACAGGTTGAACCTGTGGACCCCCGCAGGTCTCTGACCTCATGTCCTCATACATCTCAACATGCCCATTACAGCAAAAATACAGACTTCTGCTACACTATTCATTTACTCACATCCCTCAAGAGCCTCCTGATTTGGTATTTGAGTTGAAAGGGACGGGTTTCAGATTCAAAGGGCCTCTTGTCCTGTTTGATATAGGTTGTCTCATTGCGAGGGTGCTGCAGGTAGCTTGCTGGTGTGAACGTAGCATTTAACGTCCCCCTCCTGTTCCCCTCTTTTGTGCTTTTAGCTGAGGAACAAGTTCATGAAGAAGTTGCCCAGAGACGCCGAGGCCTCCAACGTGCTGGTGGGGGAAGTTGACTTCCTCGACGCCCCGTTCGTGGCGTTTGTTCGCCTGCAGCAAGCTGTGATGCTGGGAGCCCTGACCGAGGTTCCCGTTCCCACAAGGTAACTGAGACACCCTTAAACTCCAGAAAGGTCCAAATAAGAACCAAAACTTAAGGGAACAGTCCACTTACATGTGAAAAACTCAGCAGCAACAGCTCTTTTCAAAAACAATGACACAGATATCTGGCACACTATAAAGTCCTCAGGGGCGAAGAGTTTCATTGGGAAGTATTTCTTTCTGAACAACACTAGAAAAATGTATTTATCCACCTATAATTCATACTCATTGGGGTGGATAGATGAAGTTTGCTGGTGTTCTTTGGCAGGAAATAGTTCCCAACAAAGCTGCACGCTAGGGGTAAATGGGAAAATATCTCTTCGTGTATTTTGGGTGAAGTATTCCTTTAACTTAAAAAGAGGCATGAGTCTTGGGTTTTACTTTTAGACCACAGCAGGTTTGAATCATGTTCATGTGAAGCTCAAACTGCCTTATATATGGCGATCCAAGCATGTACAACATCACAGTGACAACAGCAGTTACTCTGTGCAAACTTCGGAAAATGAATGTATATAGTACAACAAAATACACTCAATCCAGTGTGTGCTCTAACAGCTAATGATTTCCATAAAGCGCGGCCACAGCAGCTCTATTCTATTCTATTGACTTCTATTGTTATAAGGCAACTGCTGTGGTAACAAAGGAGCTGCTCAGCCATCCCATTTTCAGTTATTTATCATTACATACGTCTGTTACAATGCAGAAAGCTATGCAGGCAGCACACATGCATTGCTAACTGTTGTATAAAAAGCACAATACCTATGGGTACTTTGACGCTGTAAATGTACATATCCATCACCATCATGCCCATAATGACAGTAAACAACACCCTTTAAGGTATTCCTGCTGCAATAAAGCATGGTGAAATAGTTGTAAGGTATTTGAATGGCTGGGCTTTACATGCTGCATTCTGCTTCATGCCAAATGACATCATGCTTGTGTGCAATGGAGGAAATATGTATAGAAATACATAGAAATGTCTAAATAACACAACTACTTTATTGTATATGATGTTGTGTATGAGTGTGTTGTGTATGAGTTTGCACAGTCTGCACAATTGTATAGACAGGGAAAAATAAAACGTACTGTAAACCTTGTTCAATTCAAACTTACCAAGCCACCCTCCTGAACACTATGAAGAAACACATATGGTGTGACGACAGACATACAGTAATGTCAAAACATCAATATTTTGAATGTGCTTTTGCCTGAAATTTCAATTTCCTTCATTTCAGAACTTTGGATATTTCATTAGATTCCTGACAAGTTAAAACAACCACGGTCTGACAACAGATAAAATAGATACAATATTTGACTGGATAGTGTTGCCTATTATGCAAATGCGATACATTTGCTGCATTCCTGAACATTATTCCACTCAACACTCAGGGCTCTCCTATAATTTTCTAACACAACTTTTTTCATTTCCAGATTCTTATTCATCCTGCTTGGACCCAAAGGCAAAGCCAAGTCGTATCATGAGATCGGGAGAGCCATCGCCACGCTGATGTCTGACGAGGTTAGACTGAAACGGAAACCGTCGACCCATCTCACTAGATCCTTTATACCTGACCTTTCCTGACACTCCCTTGTTTGATTTAAAACTAACATTGGATTTTATCTCTTATCTCTGCATGGGTCTCACATGTTGTTTCCTAACTTTAATTAGTAACAACATTCACTTATGGATCGGAGGTGCAGTTACATTTACACCATGTTGTCAATGTAGTCAAATGCATCAAATCTATGTTTTGGATAATCAGATCTTCAGTACTTTTTGGATCCATTTGTATCAGGATTTTTTGCTCCTTGATAATGCGTACATTGAATTATCTCGTTCACCATTAAAAACACTTCACTTTCAGTTTCCATCACAATTAATGAAGTGAATTTCCTTCAATCGGCATTTTAAAAAAAACTAATAAAAAAAAACAATCTCAGCCTGTAAAGAAATCAGTTTGAATGCTCTCGCACTGTAAAATGATTTTCTTCTCTGTTCCTATTTTGAGTTGATTGAACTGACTGCAGAGGTTATAGAAACGTGACCTCAGCTGTGATGTCTTTATTAAATGTCGCTCTCTGTCTGTGCTCAGGTCTTCCATGACATTGCGTACAAAGCCAAGGACAGACAGGACCTGCTGGCCGGCATTGATGAGTTCCTAGACGAGGTGATCGTGTTGCCTCCAGGAGAGTGGGACCCCACCATCAGGATAGAGCCTCCCAAATCCCTGCCCTCCTCCGACAAAAGGTCACCACCTATACGAAGACGTCACTATTTAGGGAATCATATTATAATGAAATAGTGACATTGAGCTGTTGGGATGGCCATTTCTGGCTAAATTAAGGGACAAGTAGAAAATACTAATTGCTAATTGCTCACGAAATGAAACAAAAAGGGATATTTTTTCAAAATGTAACATTATCATACATTTTTACTACCACCCAGTTCAGTGCAATGAACATCAGTTTGATTATTTGTTTATCTATTACCAAGAGCAGTTATTGCAAAATCAATCAGTTTCCATCAGAATTGACAAGGAACCTTACAAGATTTTATAAGATTGTGTTACAGTAAACACATTTGATGCTACATTTCAAGAGAGAATCGCCTGCTGTGCAAATACAGTACAGGTGCAGCAGCTCTTACATGGAAGGGTACAAATGTCAGGCAGTAAAAAACACGTCTGATGTTGTCTGTGCTGTAACTTACTGTTCTTGCAAAATTGCCCAGGTTAAGCGCATTCAGGTATGCAGTACATGTTAAATTATGAAAGAACAGCACCAGCAAGCCACAGGGGGTGGGGTATTTAAAGCTGCAATGTTACTCAGCAGAGATATTTTCCTCCTTCAACTATCCATGTGAGAGCTGATGGGCTCAGGCTAATATTTAATCAGGTAACACATGTCAACATCAGCTGATTGACTGCAGGGGAATACTGACACTGGTGGTCAGGCCTGCAGTTCTCCTCAGCCCGTCTGGGACAATGTGCCGTTACATAACTGCAGTCACATAGACAGTGTAACATACTGTAGATATTTGAGGAATTCAAATATTTGACATGCAATAGATTACCGTTTTCAAGTGATAAAGTATCTAATCAATGATACAGTGCCTGCTAGGCTGAACAAAAATGTATATGTTTGTGTTCGTGCATTTCAGGAAAAACATGTACGCAGGAGGGGATAACGCCCAGATGAACGGAGACATGCCTCACGACGGAGGTCATGGAGGAGGAGGACACGCTATAGGAGACGAGCTGAAGAAGACCGGAAAGTACGAAACCGTGAAAATCATGAAAATAAACTTCATATTCGAGAAACGAGTCTGGCATCAGCTGTTACTTAATGAGCTTTCACTAAATTTTGTCAAATGCCCAATAACTATTGATAACCAGAACTATATGATCAACCTATTCTGTATTTTGTTAAGCAAGTACATGAGTGTACATATACTTTAACCAAAGATTTTCAACATAAAAAGTTTTGAATCAGAGCAATCATCAAGAAGAGTAATCGTTATATTAGCACTGGTAGCTTTAAATGTAAATACCACAAATAAAGCTTATCAGCTGAAAATTGTACACCAAACATATGTGACCTTTTAGTAAAGTGTACAAACAGTCATAGATTTGTTAATGGAAAGTGTAGAGTAGAGGTCAAATATAGCAAGTAAGCTCAAAATTAATTCATACCAGTATTTCCCTCAAGCAAATTTAAGTGGCAGTGCCAAAATACCAGAGCCTTTTGAGGTGAACCTGGTTGTGGAGTTGATGTATGTGCTGCATAACAGTAAACAACCTAAAATGAGAGCAGATTTGACACTTTGGACCAGAGTGCAGTGCATCACACCCAAACTGCCAACCTCAATCTTCTGGTCTTTCTTTCCAAAGGCTCAGATAAGACCAGCTGCCTCACAGATACAGCGTAAGAACACAGAGAATAATGTAAATAATGACAGTGGGCTGAGCATTTAGATTACACAGAAATGCCTCAGTGAGGCTCAGCGCCGCGCTCAGGAATTCATGCTAATCACTTTTATTTTCCATATGATGTTGTTAGAGGCTATTTTGTTGGACTGCAGCCAGTTCTCTTAATTTACGTCAAAACACTCAAAAACAATAAGTTGAGTGACACTGTACTAGTCAACTCTTAACATTAATAAGTCCTGCCCCTAACTAGTCAAATAGAATGAAGCTAGTTTAATAGTCTTTAATCCACCTCTTTGCACCCTCTATTTTGCAAGATCAGTTATTTTGTAGATGTGGTATTGTTCTTATATGGAGGAAAAAAAAAACTTAGGTCTGTTAGTGCTGATTTTTCAGGCTCTGGACAGCAACACTTCATATTCATATCATCATTTTATTCTGTTTATTAGTCCATGGTGGTGACATCACTCACCCTATGTGTTGTTTCTTTCTGTTTTTGTAGGTTTTGTGGCGGTCTCATACTTGACATTAAAAGAAAAGCGCCTTTTTTTGTCAGTGACTTCACCGACGCATTTCACATCCAGGCCCTGTCGACCATTTTGTTTATTTACCTGGGAACTGTGACAAACGCCATCACCTTCGGCGGTTTGTTGGGTGATGCTACAGAAAACATGCAGGTGAGACCCAGAGTTAAACCTTGAGCAGTTTGCATGGTGTTAAACATTTATCCTGCATGACAGCATCACCCTGCTTCTTCACGTGTAAAAGCGAGTGTTTCCCTCCACGTGTCCAGGGTGTGTTGGAGAGCTTCCTAGGCACAGCGATTGCCGGTGGGGTCTTCTGCCTGCTGGGTGGCCAACCGCTCACCATCCTCAGTAGTACAGGTCCTGTTCTGGTGTTCGAACGGCTGCTCTTCAACTTCAGCAAGTATGTTGTCAGTTTCCTCACGTTTTGAACCAGTTACTCATTACAGGAGGTTCAGTAGATGAGTAGGACTCATCTGACAGTTATTTGTGTTTCCGCTGCATCAGACTGAGACTCCTGGTTAAGGGTGCAGTCACACTTGGTTTTCTTTGGTCTGAGCCAAAGTGGAAACCTTCATGTGCATGCATTTTTGTAATTGACTGGTTTAAGTTCACGCTACCCAATTTCAAGTGAACCAGGGCTTGCGAACAGAAATGACATGAACTCACAAGTGGTTTGTTTATTGGAGTTTCTCTGACCTGTTAACCAACTCAGTTAAAAAGTTTGATTTTTTTCTGCACTTTTTCTAGTTTTTCATCTGTTCTCGCCATACCAGTTAAGAACACATGGAGAAATAGCTGAATATTAGCATCAGTCAAGACTTAAGTTTTCCCCTTGGTTCGTTTTGTTATGCTGGGTCTTAGTTGCTTGCTACCATATGTCAACATCCATTTCCTTGTACATATAAGACTGTTTTGGGGTCATTTCTAACAATCCACTTAGAAAAGGCCTGGCCTAGAAAAGGTCTTCGGTATTTTCAACTGTCATCTTGTAGCTGTTTGGTGCCATGCAGATACGAATGGCAGTGTTCTGTTCTGCCAAATGAACCAAACTGAAGGAGAAAATGGCCCAGAATTGGAATAAACTGATCCAAACATACTTGGGGTGAATGTGCCCTATATCTGTGCCAATTGATATTAAAACCTCTGAACACATATTAACAACAACTTGTGATTTCTAAACTATCTTGAATGGGTTTCACTATCGTTAAATGCTTGCTTTGTGTCTTTTTCTTTTTAAAGAGATAATGACTTTGACTACCTGGAGTTTCGCCTGTGGATCGGCCTGTGGTCGGGTTTCTTCTGCCTGGTGCTCGTGGCCACCGACGCCAGCTTCTTGGTGCAGTACTTCACCCGCTTCACAGAGGAAGGCTTCTCCTGTCTCATCAGCTTCATTTTCATCTACGATGCCTTCAAGAAGATGCTTAAGCTAGCTCACCACTACCCCATCAACTCCGACTATAGGTTGGATTATGTCACGCAGTACGACTGCCTCTGCATGGCCCCTGCTGTCTTAGGTAAGATCTCACTTCTTTAACGTCTTGAAAAATATAGCTGACATCCAGACTGACTTACAGTGAGTGAGAAAATGTAGTATTTTTTCAGTCAAGGACACTTTAGTGGCTGCTGATGGACCCATTTCCTGTTTTGTTTTGAAAACTGTGACCAGTCAGTGTGCTGCACAGACTGCTCCTTTACTGACTGGGAGTCAATGAGAGCATCTTGCATACAGGCTAATATAATTTTATTTGATTTAGGTAAATCAGCATGTTTTTTGAGCTCATGTTTTGCTTGTACAGGTTTAAATCATAAGGGATGACTGTAGATTCAATTAAGAGTTGCTGTTATTCAGACTGTGAAAAGGCACGCAGCATGCCTTTTTATTTTCCTTCCTGGTGGGGGACAGGAGGGGAAGAGGGAGCCAAAGCGAATCACTGGTAATCCCCTGCTGCTTTTGAAATATCACACACACATACACACCCTTTTCCCCATGCAGCTCCATATAAAGACGACAGAGCACACCAGGGGAGGGGAAACAACAGATGTTTACTTGTGACGAGTAAGCTCCCAAAGGCAGACAACCACTGAGCCGAGAGTCTTTAAAGATTCATTTTGTGGAAGTCATTTGTGGCCTTTTGTGGTCGGAGTGGCTAGATAAGAGCAACTGACACATCGAAACGGACTTGTGTAAGACTCAAGTTCAGGGAACTCCTGACTGGCACAAATTGTGCGCTGAATGTACTGTCGTGAGTTAATTAGGTCGCTTATATCACATATATGTCGTGTTCCAAAATACATGGAGGGCACTGTAGATAGCATCAAAGCACACATCTGTCCATAATATCCAGTTCAGGGTGGTACTCAGTGTGAATTACCTGCACTGAGAATGTGTGTTTGTTGTGTTTTCACAGAGAATAGCACAGACATCATCGGTGATCCTCTGGAAGGCACTTCAGTCTGGTACTGGAACAACACTGATTTAGTAAGTGTTGTTCTTTTTGTTTTTACTGCTGGCTTTTGTCTCCAATGAGAAAAAAACTTGCTGCTTATCTATTGTCATGATTCAGAAATGCAACAGCTTTCCTATGGTTTGCATGATATTGTTTCCTATGCTATGGTATTTCAGCCGTGTGTGTAATGCAGTAGGCTATATATCTAACATTGAGCTTGCCATTTAAACTCAAGGATTTAAAATAAAACATTTTAAATTTATGCATTCAAGTAAAAGAAAAAAAAAGTTTCTGGATTCCTACAAATCTCCATTTGATGTCATCATGGAGGTCCAGTGCAGAATTGTCTGTGCATTAATAATAACCGAATGTGTGACAACCAGGCCAGCAAAAGGGAGATGCCTGAAAAAATATTTTTGTGGTGTGGCTTTAGATTGATTCAGTGACGTTAAATAATCAGTGAAAAGTCTTGGAACAGCTCTGTTGAACTGGTTTTTGGTTTTGTGAGATAGCTAGCCAGCAGTAACATTAGCATGCAGCTATTAGCCGCTAGCTTGATTTGCTACAGTAGTTAAGCATTTAATAGTGTCTAAACAAAAAATGAGTGATGAAATGATTGTATTCCAGTCAAAACCAGCACAGAACAAAACCATATGTGTCGATCAGCTGTTCCTCCTTTGCCCAAGCTGTCGACTTCCAATATGGCTGCCAGAAGTTAAATTACTTTACCACAAAGCCTTGTTTTGTGTTGATTCTGCTTTTGTTGGTGCACAAACAAGCTGCTTCCTGTTTATCTATATTCAGCTACACTCAGTGGAAACCTTTAAAAATTAACAAAACATACTGTGTAGGCTAGATTTCCTTTACTGCCAACTTATTTTGTCTGTTTCTTCTGCACAGCCAATGAATGCCACGTGGTCGTCCCTTTCGAAGACGGAGTGCTTGAAGTACGGAGGAGAGCTGGTGGGCAAGGTCTGCAACTTCGTCCCTGACATCACCCTCATGTCCTTCATCCTCTTCTTCGGCACCTACACCTGCTCCATGTGTCTGAAGAAGTTCAAGACCAGCCCTTTCTTCCCCACCACTGTGAGTCGCTCACCACTACAGCACAGTTGATTAACAGCAGTTTAATCTCAATCTGTGGGAAAACATGTTTCTGCATGTTAATCCCACGGTTTTATTAGGCGGTATAATACAGAGAGCAACAAGTCTTTATGTTCTTATCCTTTCCCAGGTGAGGAAACTCATCAGTGACTTCGCCATCATCCTGGCCATTCTTATCTTCTGTGGAGTCGATATGCTCGTAGGAGTGGATACCCCTAAACTCATTGTGCCAACTGAATTCAAGGTGAGAGCTTTACATCCATAAGGTGTCCATGATTTCTAAGGCACAATCCAACCAAGAGATTTTAAATCCATGGGAATAATCCTGCAAGTGAATTTCATTGCTAGTTTTTTTTCTATGTCTAACATGGTTTTAATTGCCAAAAAAAAATCTCCTTCATATTAAACAAGCACTCTCTCCATAAAAGTCAAGTTTTGTTTAAACAATTCATCATCGGGCAGGGATGTACTTCCATGTTTACCCACCGGTTACAGGGAGAAGCCTGATCTTCCAAACATGGCCAACAATATATAGATTGCGAGTGAAAACATAGCTTCTCCCATATTCCCAGAGCATGCAGTCGTTTTAGTAGCCTTTCTCCGCTTGCATCAATTATGGATGAACATGCTGGATTACTGAATCGTGAGGGAATATCTGCCTCTGCTGGCAGTGTTTCACATCTTACCAACTTGTTTCCATGTGGACCATTAACAATTTGCACTTCACATTCGGATGGACGACTTAAGAAACCGATGAGTGTGGAGGGCCAGTCTTATTAGCACCTTCTTAAAGGCTTTTTGCTCTGTGTGGACGGGTAAAGCCAAGAAACAAGTGGACATAAATGATACAAAAAAGCAAAATTCACCCAGGTTTCCATAAAATTGAACCAAAAACATCATGTCACTCAAACACAAATTCATGTGTGTGGGACAAAGAAAATAGCTGAAGAGGCTTTCTTGTTTCTCAAAGGAGAAATCATGTTGCTGTAGTCCTTTGAAGGAGCTGTTTGTGTGTGTGATGAGCAGAAGTGCCTCCTTATCCTTGACTCACCAGTTCATTCCCCTCCACAGCCAACCAGTCCTAAGCGGGGCTGGTTCGTGGCCCCGTTCGGAGGAAACCCCTGGTGGGTTTACCTGGCGTCGGCCCTGCCTGCCTTGCTGGTCACCATTCTGCTCTTCATGGACCAACAGATCACTGCCGTGATCGTCAACAGGAAGGAACACAAGCTGAAGGTGTGTGAGGGTGCAGGCAAAAAAAAAAATCTAAAATCTGCATTCAAAGTTAAGTGGCGTTATTGTCTGTCTGTGTCTAAACATGCACTTGACCTTTGACCTTTGTGGTTCTTGGGTGCACCAGAAAGGGGCGGGTTACCATCTGGACCTGTTCTGGGTGGCCGTCCTGATCGTGATTTGCTCCTTCATGGGCCTGCCGTGGTACGTGGCCGCCACCGTCATCTCCATCGCTCACATCGACAGTCTGAAGATGGAAACGGAAACGTCGGCGCCCGGAGAGCAGCCGAAGTTCCTGGGTGTGAGGTGAGCGACGCCACACAACACACACTGTCCAACACACCGACTGCAAACTAATACTGATGTTGAGCTTTATGAGGGGGAATGGAAGGGCCTCACTTCATGTTACTGAATGAAAGAAATATTGAATTCATCACTTGTATTAACTCAATTTCAGGAAAACAGTGAAGAAAATACTACTAAGAATAATTATAATAATGTAAACAAATCACCTCTGCTGCTCAGTTAACTATCCACTTCATGAACATTTAACATTATAATTAAATAAATGAATTATTGAATTGAGCAGAAATGAAGACAGTATTTGGTAATATAAACTGTCTTTTTGTTCTTACTGTTATAGCAGTGGCTGAAGACACTCAATTTGTGACTCAGTTCATTCTTAAAATATTTCTTACATTTTTTTTCTTTTCATGACTTCTTGGTTGTATCCTAAAGAGCCTCCTGATGTTTCAGCTGTAAGCTGAACTAACAAACATCGATGTCTATTGACATGGAATGCTGACAACTTTGTGAACTTCCGAGAAGCTCAGTGGTTGTCTTTGTTTTGGCTAAACTGGATGAAAATTTCTGGAACGATTGTCTGAAACAAACAGTTCCAGTATGCAGGCGGCTCTAACTCTTGTTATTTATGATTTCAAGTAGACAATATTACATGTGACACTGAAAAAGTGATATTATACATACCTGGAGCAGCCAAAAGTGATAGTTAACTATCGTGCATGTAGCAAAAACACTTTCACTAAATGATATATTAAAATGAATTTGTTCCTCTGATAACCATATATTTTTCGTCTCTTTTATTACAGAGAGCAGAGGGTCACTGGTGTGTTTGTGTTCATCCTGACAGGACTGTCTGTCTTCATGTCTCCTATTTTAAAGGTAAAAAAGCCTGAGATGGGACAGATTTCCTGATTATTATGTTAAAATGGGGCTTCAGCGTCCCAGTTTTCCAGAGCTGGATTGATCTGTATGTAATGTCCAAAATAAATACTACAGCATTTCTTTAACCTCTTAAACTTCCCTGCTAAAACAGAGCTTTTATTGGAGACACAATTTTAGTCCTTTAATAACAAGAGAGGTGTCAAATGAAAGAAGAAGACATGATGCCAATTAGTGTCACTTTATTTTAAAGTTCGTGAAGTGCATGACCCCCAAAAACTCCTTCTAAACAAGCATCACACCAAGGTGATGTAGCTTCATACAACCCAGAACTGGTATATATCATTTGTAAATATCCATATAAGTTAAAATCCATTGCACTTCCTCTTACTGACAGTTGATAAAACACAATACTGATTCAAATGTCTGCCTGTTCATGAAAGGTTTTACATTTGCTGCTCTAAACACTTGGATAACTGGTAGGTCTTCGCTTGGAAAAACTCTGGTGCACAGGAAGTGATGCATTTTGCAGAAGTTTGTTCAGGATAAATAGAGGAACTGATAGAAGCATGAGCACACACAGCCACCATGGCTGAACAGACAAAGAAAAGAGAAACTCAAATTCCATCAACAGAAAATCCAAGGAGAAAGATGTCACAGTCCCGCCCACACTGTTTGATTGACAGGTGATCTCTGGGAAAAGCAGTGCAGAAACAGCAGTGATGAATACACGAATGATATTGCCAAAATATAAAACAAAGAAAGAATTTTGCAGAGCTGAACCATTTTATTCTCATTACTGGTGTAGAAATAAAGTCAGCTGTTATCTCTGTGTCAGTCTGGCTCCACATGCCGGCCCACAAACCGCTAACCAAATCTCTCTCGGGGCTCCAGATGGCGGCTGCGCTCTGCTCCATGTGTGATGATGTGAGAGGTCAGCGGAGCGCAAAAAAAGCTTTTTAGCAATCTGAGTGTAAATTGAAGTGCAGGCTGAGTGTGAATTCCAGGATCATCACTGCCTCGTTAACCTCCATCCACGACAAGCTTGTTTCACTCATTCTGTTTGATCCTGGAAGGTGATAGACGTTTTGAGGCCAAAACAAGTGTTGGATTTTTAATTGGCAAAACTGTACAGGTTTAGTCAAAGGATATCATAGGATATTTGGCCCATCGGTTCAAGAAATACTGTAGTGTTTATCCACATTTATCTTCCCATGTATCCCACATATCCCACCTTTGCTTTTTCTGCTGCATGAAATCTACATTTTTAAAAAATTTTGAAAAAATTAATACAAGTAGAAATCATCTAACGTTTTTTTTCTTTTTTTCCCCAGTTCATCCCCATGCCTGTGCTGTATGGAGTCTTCCTCTACATGGGAGTGGCTTCTCTCAATGGAGTACAGGTAAAGGTCATATTGATTTTTTCTTATCTTGGATAAATGAGGCTAAAGATGGGTTTGCAACATAATTATCGATTAAAACGCAGTATGTACACTACAACATTTGCTTTAAACAAACCAAATTTCATCCAGGAATTAAAAGGGCCCAGGTGTTGGCAGGCATCATCTCACTCCCTTGTTAATTTTTTATGAGGCTTTATAAGAGTAATCACTAATTAATCAGTAACCTTTTCACTCTTCCAAAGGCTCAATCAGGAGGCTGACACAGTGAGGTCCAGAAGTGTCTGAACAGCACTGTCTGTTTTAGGTTTTAGGCTTTAATGACAGCCAAATTGGTTAAAACTGGGAATTACAGGTTCTCAATATTTACAGTGAAAAGGACCTGCTCTTGCATGTTCACTGCATGTGAATTGTTGCTTTAAGCATTTAGATATTTTTTCCTTAAAACAAAATGTATTGATGCCACCCATAAACATCACCATATTCTGACTCTGAATGATTTTTATTAAACTCTTTTGTAAAATCACACTGAGCTCATTGAGACAGCCGCTGGTGTGTTTACAGCAGAGACGTCCAGTCATGTAACTCCGTAGTTCATCCTGTCATCTCTGTGCGCTCTCCGTCTCTCTCTGTAGTTCATGGATCGACTCAAGCTGTTTCTGATGCCAGCGAAGCATCAGCCAGACCTGATTTATCTGCGGCATGTTCCTCTGAGGAAGGTCCACCTCTTCACCTTCATCCAGGTTCTCTGCCTGGCCATGCTCTGGATCCTCAAGTCCACCGTGGCTGCCATTATATTCCCTGTTATGGTAAGGGACATTAAAGGGCTTGACCAGGATGGGTTTTGAAGTCTGAAATCTGTATACTGAAACTGCTGATAAATTATTTCATAATTTTTATACCCAAAAAATTACTTCAGTGTTCAGTGTTGGTATTCTTGGCTTTATTGGAAAAGCCTCTGAGCAGCATGTAAACCAATATGGGACACTAAAACGCTTCATTAAACCTATACTAATGAAATTCCTGCCTGCAAATTGCAAAGTTCAGTGTGGGGTGAGAAGGAAAAAAAAATCGTTTAAGTGTGAACGTCTGGCTCCAAGCCAGAGATAAAGCCAGCAAAAACAAGTCAACCTGACACAACTGGACTCTAAATTATGACTAGACTTATCCATGTTATGTTGTTAAAGCTTATCGTCACGCGGAGAGTTGCTTATTTGTAGGACAAACCAACTATTAGTTTTTCTTTGAATGCTTGGAGGGTAACACTGCTAATGAGTGAGAGGCCCATGGACGAGGCAGGATTCCAAGTTTCAAAGGCAGAACTGTTTATTGTTTTCCAGTTCTTTGTAGCTTTTCCTCTTAAGTTGGTATATGTGTGTGTGTGCTTTAAGCTAGGACACACACATCATGGCTGAGTTCAGAAAGAAACAAACAAAGGGAGACAGGCAGTATATAAAACCTCTCATCAAGGTGAAGTGGTTGCATCTGAGGGGGGCGGATCCCTTCTGGAGAGGTGTGTTTGTTAGATCCTCCTGTCCTAGGGGTGGTCATGTGATTCTTGAATGGGGACTTCTTGACACCAACAATGACTGTTGTGGTTTCTCCATATTTTCTGGTTCAGGGTCATCAGGCTCATTTATGGTCACAATACAGCACTTTATTAGTCTTATTGTGCTTTGAATTGTACTTTGTATTGTGGTTATTGGGACAGGAGGGAAGACATGTTAAAGATTCGTTCATTGTTGTGAACCACCAGTGTAAAACCAAATGTAGGGCAGATTTCTGTATAAATGTGTGTAAATATTATTGATATTTATCAAATATTTTAATGTGCAATGGTGAGCCCCAGTTGTTAGTCTTGTTTTCACGTTCAAAATGTAATTATTACAGATTAGCCCGTTTCTTATAATCTAGTATATATTTAAGATTAAGTAGTTTCTAGTATGATTTTTTTCCCCAATAGAAATCTGCATCATGGCTTCTGGGTTTTGATCCAGCAGTCCATGTGTTAAGCAGACAGCAGACAAAAACTGTTGCAAAACATTTGTGATCGTGTGGTTTAAAGTCTGGCTCTTGAGAGATGTGGCATCTCATAAGTTCTCCCTCACTAAATTTATTGCCTTTCTCCAGCATGTTGCAGGAACAACACAACATAATTGCTGGAGAGTTCAAGGAGTTCAAAGCCTAATTGCATTCTGACTTCGTGCAAGACTACATAGGACCTCTTAGATGAAACCTGTTCAACAGTTCATTATCCACTCAAATGTTTTTCCTTTGCTCGTTTCAGATCCTCGCTCTCGTAGCTGTCAGAAAGGCCATGGACTACATGTTCTCTCAACATGAGCTCGGTTTCCTGGATGACGTTATTCCAGAGAAGGACAAGAAGAAGAAAGAGGATGAGAAGAAGAAAAAGAACAAAAAGCGGAGCAGCATAGACAGTGACGCTGAGGATGTAAGCATTTCATTTATTCCTTTTTTTTTTTCTTAAACTGTTTCTTCCCCTTCAGGGACGGGGGGCTGCAGTCTCTCCCAGCATGCACTGCTGAGTGTATACATTGACTCTGACATCCCATGTGAGGATTTTTCATTGCAGTTTCATTCTACATGGAGGAACAAGTATAATCTTATGTGGCATAATGTCCCACAAGCACCTATTCAGCAAGTTTACATGTGATGAAGACAAAGTGGTGAGTGTGGGTCTGAAACAGGAGGAAGCAAGTGGCTACCTGTGATCTTATCTGAGATGTTTTACTCAATTAAAGGATAGCATTGGTAATTTTCAGCCCAGGCCATATTAAAATGTTGATTTTGATCATTTATAATCATACAAAGCGTAATCTCACTGATAGCTTTGGTAACATGAAACAACCACATCACTACAGCTTCTTCCTCTTGGACACAGTCTAACAAGGTATCTGCTTCAGCTTCAAAAACTCCATTCTATAAATGGCCTTTTTGAAAAGAGAAACCTCACAATGTAGCTACTTCTGTCTATTTTATTTTTGTATTTTTTGTGCAGGTTTTGAACAACTATATTGTTCATTACTATGATTGGAACTACTCTCCACAATAACTGCAGTACATCCCAAACATTCATAAAATTCTGTTAACTGAGCTAAAATGCTCGATAAATGCTCCATAAGACCTCGCTTTAAAAAAGTATGGTTTGCAACCATTTTTTTCTCAGCAGATGTATTTTTTTTTTATTGTTCCTGTTTTCACAACGGACATTTATAATTTTGAGAAGGTACTGGACTGAGTTGAAGGTTAGCAAGAAGCTGCAGCAAAGAGATAAGTTTCTTATCACTAAAACTTGTGGTGAGATTGTGCTATGTGCAATTATAAAGTCAAAATTTGAATATGGCCAGGCTTGAAAAACAGTGAACCTATGACAGTGAACACAATGCCTCAATAAAGCTGAGCAGTGAATTCCCCTGTGTATCTGCTCTTGCCGCTGATCAGACCATCTCCCTGCTGACCCAGCGTTTCAGCCCATAGTCCTGCAGTAGCAGCAGTACTCACATTATGCACGGTTTGCATCCTGCCACTGGACGTCCCAATTGACTTGACAGACTTCTGGAGGGATACGGTTGAATGGACAATGCCACTGTCTCCTCTTTTCTCGAGTCACAGGAACAAGCACGCAGACTCTTTCCTTGTTCCACCACTTTCTCATGACGTGCTTTACACAGTATCACCCATGTTCACTCCAGAGTCTGTCACTTTGCCATCAATCTACGAGCCAACCTCAACCCCCAACCAACTCCAGATTTTCTTCCTTTAAGGTGGTTTGTACCCTTCAATCCGCAACACAGAGCCAACACTGGAAAATGCCACCATGGGATGTTAACCCAAAACAGGCCCACAGACATCTATTTCCTGCTTACAGCTGCTTTCCAGAGCTGTGACACGATCCTTTGCCACATTTTCAGCTGCTGAACAACAGCTCCAGATGATCCAGTTTCAGAATACACAGGATCTGATATAATTCCCTCTTGCCATAGCCTTGGGTAAACATAGAAACCGTGCTCAAATGGTAGATGGAAAGGTGAGAGGGACACTGTCTCCTTTTCAGTGGTTACTTGATCCTCCTCAGAGGCACTTTCATCTTTGATTTGTGTTTGCCCACTGGACTTCACAAGACAAACCTGACTGATTTCTCAAGGAAATTTAGGGCCCAAATACTCATCCAATTAAGCACCTTGGTGTATCTTCAAGAAGTGGTAGCTTTCTTCCAACCATGTGAACAAAACTGGAGCTTCTTTTAGTTGCTTGTATTACATGTTTGACTATTACAAGAAGGGAGATAATGGAATTGTGCACAGTTGCGTGTATGTTCTTGCACTTTCATGCTTTTGAAGTTACCAGATCCCGATTTGGTAGGGTTTTGGTTAAGGGTTAACATTAGATTCAGGATAAAATTTAGATTAGGGTGAAGGTTAATAGAAAAATCCACCCTTTAACACTTTAACACTCAAACAGCCATGGTGATGTACTTTGCATCTCTGGGCCCATGTTGTTGTTCAGTGGTGATTCTCGCAGATAACTGGCCAAACACCCCAGAATACCTTTTAATAGCCCCTGGAGAACAGATGCAAACTGGTTTGCTTTCAACCAAATGTGTGCTTAATATAGTTAGTCAGCCAACTGCTTTTGGGGCATTTCTAAGATTGTGGCCATGCATGTTTACATGTTTTCTGGTTTAATTAGTCTGCTGTTGGTAGACTTTGTTCTGGAAACTGGCCTCTCAGCCTCTTCTCAGCTGGATTTCTCCCAGTATGATTGCTGAACGCCACTGGGAAATATTGGGTCAAGAGACAAGATTTTGTTCTTTGATTCTGAGGAACTGACACAAAAACCTTATTTTTACCGTTTGGTGTTGTAGATTTCTGGAACATTTTCTGTTATCAAATCTTGTAGCTATGGAGGAAATCATCTTCATGTGATTACACATTGTCTGCATTTGCCAGTTATCCATAGAAATAACAAAATTCACTGCTAAACAACAAAATGAAATGCAAATTACTTGGCCAGTATTTATGTATTTATTTTCTTTTAAAAATAAAGTGTTTTTGGGTGGATTTTTCCTTTAAGGCCACTTTGCACTTGACATTGCACTCGTAGTAACTCAGCTCCACTGAAAGTCCCATTTCAGGATGTGTGTTTCCTCTGCTGTCTTTCCAACAGTCTGACTACCCTTACAATGAGAATGTTCCCAGCATTAAAATCCCCATGGACATGATGGAGCAAGAGCCCTTCTTAGGTGATAAGGCCTCTGACAGTGAGTAGACCCAAAGCACCTGCAACACTGGAGGGAAGACCCTCGGGCTCTTCCTCCTCGTCTTCCTCTTCCTCTCGCCTCGCTCCTGCTCTGCTGCCTCATTCAGCCTGCAGTGGCTTTCTGTCGTTGGCTGAGACGAGATGTCATTGCCTGTTTCTCGCTCTCTCACCGCTTGTCTTTCACTGCATGATATTAACATGTTTCTTTTTTCCTCTTCATTTTTTTCTCTCTCTGTTTCCTTTTCACCAGGCCTGTGTTGTGTTCCAAAAGCTGCATTTGAATTAATCAGCCATTTACCATTTGTTTTCTGGCTCGCTTGATGTTAACCTTTCTTGTTGTTTCAAACTGACCTGCAGTGTTTGTCGTGCTGTCTTGGATGTTTCCGAGGGCTTTGTGATATTTCTATATTGTCTGCTTTCTACGTTTTCTGACACTGCTTGTTAAGCTCGTTTGTGTTTTACATACAGATCCTGTATGTCAGCTTTATATTAATAAGTGTGCCTGCTTTAATCATAAATAATACACTTATGTACATCTGATTGTCATTATTTTGCTGTGTTAATATAAACATAACAGTTAACAGAAGAATGAATCCTAGCTGTAAAGTTTTGGCTGTTAGGCAAGTGTTAAATACAAAAAATACTGTACTGTCGACTGATTTGAGATCAATTAGTGGATTTAGTTAGAACTATCAAGTAGTTATTAATTTAAGAAACTAACTGTTAACTGGCAGCTGTAATAATTTGCAACACACATCTGCCAAAAATGCCACCTGTCGCATAACTACAGTGAAATATCTTTATTTTTAAACAGTAAGTTTAACGTAAATGTGGCTAGTAAAGGAAAAAGTTGCCTTAACATTTTGTTATTGTTTGTTATTAGCTGTTCCATCAGGTTTTGACACCAGTTACTCAACATTCACTTCTGTATTGGTAATTATACAAAAATGTCTGCTGTTGTCCAGCCCAGTGAATTGACACTGAATAGATAACGTACTGAATCGAAGTCCTGCACAAACATTGAAAACCAGTGTAAATGTGATTTTTTTCCCCCTGTTCAATACCATGATGTAAAAACTGCACTGGTTGGGGTTGATGCTGAACTTGGCCGTCTCCTGGACGTCAACATTTGTCAAATGCTTGCTTCAAAAGTTAGCAAGTTAAATTGTTTATTATTCTTGGTCAGATTTAAAGCTGTAACTTGGTTGACTCAAAGGTGACCAGTGCATCAGGATTAAGATTTTTCAGTATCATTTATATGATATTGAATTGAGGATGGGAGAGTGGTTCTCAGCCCCAGACACTCAAGAGTCTGAAGGTTTTTAATCCATCCAAAATCCAACCAAACATTACAGCAGCTGATTTCTCCTCTATATTTGAAGATGTTCATGAGCGCAGTGAGCTGCTATAGTGTTTGGTTGTTTTGAAGACTCCTTGACCTCAGTGACACATTTGAATATCAGTAGCCTTGACGGATGTAAAACCTTGATGCATGCATGATACAAGACATATCAGCCTGTCTTATATCCACACTAATGACTGGAAAATAATGTCTGTTTCCCCTCTGCAGGAGAGAAGTCTCCATCCTTCCTTGAGCGCCACACATCGTGCTGAGCAGCTCCGCTTCTACCAGTCCAACTGCTTGTCCAGGTGAGGTGCACTGTTGGACTCCCATGATGCTGTTGTTTGTCAGGATGGGTGAAGAGACTGTACAAAAAAAATACGTGCAGAGTTCTCCAAAGATTTCTCTGAGGCAGAGCTAAAAATACTAGTCAACTCATTGCCTGAGATTATGTTCAACGTTGGTTTGTAAACCATTTGCAGTGTCCCAAACTGCATCTTGAGTTTTTTGTTAAGATTACTCTTATCCTTTAATCTCTGAACTTGATCTCATGGCATAAAAAATGCAAAATGTTGCACCGTTAATTTAGACAAAAGCAACATAAACAATCATACACTCATCTACTCACTAAAGATATGCTAAAAGTAAGGTCACACAGGCCAGATTAGCAAAGCCGGTCACAGAGCCAAAATATAGCTCAAACCAGCAGCAAGACAACAGAGTTTAGTTGAAAATTATAGAGCCACCTAGTCTCATTTAACCTGCACATGTGACATCATACATGTTAAAGTAACAGTGAATTTGAATTAGCCAGGTGGTTGACAAGACCTTGTCACTGATTCAACTTAATTTGTGTGGTAAATACTGGCTGTGGTTCATATGCATCTGCTATCTGCCACTGTCTGAATTAAAGGAGATTTGGTAAAAAAAAAAAAAAAAAACTGATATGAGCTTTAGTGTAGACAATCAGTCCCAAGAGGCAGAACAACCCTTGATTTTCGGCCTCTCTGGGTCAATGTTTATCACAGTCATTGTTACGGACAAGAAGAGATTATTTTACAAAATCATGCCCACAACCTCAGGGTGACCAGGATACACGGGTCACACACTGTATACAGGGTCAGATTTTGTTTCTGTATTACCCCATCTGCTCTATGACTGAAGTAATCACGCTGACAGAGGTTCTGTTCAGACCGGATTAGTGTTCAGGACAGTGTGTGAAAAGCAGCTGTGATCACAGGACAACTATGATGTCAGGCACCAACGTGTAAGGATAAAAGATCTTTGTAATTGGTCTCCAAATTGGCTAGTTGGCCTCGGTTCACTGCAGACTGGCCTGAAAACAAAGTGCAGCTGTCACATACTTTGTGCACTATTTTGTAGGCTATGTGCACTAACCTAAAGCTGGTTCAAGTATTGCCCTTTTAAGAAGTACATCTGATTATTTCTTCTGAACTGCTTTGTTTTATTTGATTTATAGACCTAGAGGGAGGGGCTGAACTTGGGTCCAAGGAGGACAGAAGCTATAAAGCTTTTGAGTGCCTCCATGCTGATAAAAATAAAACACGCTCCCTTGCAAGAAATAATAATAGAACAAACACTCATCGACTCATCTGTCAGTTCAGATTGGAAAAGTTTTTCCTGACCTTAGTTGTACAGTTCAAGTGACCACAGATAAAGGAGGCAGGACATTTCACTGGCATGGGTTTTTGTCCATCAGAGTCACTGACAGAGCAGATTTGGACTGGGCAGAAATTGCGTTCATGCTCATGTAATGATTACATTACCCGGCCTCCCTCTCTAAAACTAATCCTGTCCGTGTAAGACTGAAGGCAAATTGCTTTGTGCTAAGATTGACCTTGCAAACCACCAAACCCTGATGACTGATATTCCTGCGATGCCTTGAGAAACCAGGATGCAACCCTCTGATACATGCAGTACTGATTTAGCTAAACGATGCATGCATAACCCATTTCTATACATTCCAGCTTTCAAGATGCATCAGCTGGCAACAAATCATATATAAATGTATAGCTGTGTGGTCATGTGTAGCTGCTTTACTGGTTAAAGAAAATGTGAAAGTAGTGGCTTCTTACTGGCTGAGTGGGCTGTGGTATGTGCTTGTGATGTCGGGTTTGAGTCCAGCTCATGATCTTTGTCACGACCTACTCTATATCATCCTGTCTCTCTTCCTGATCTTTCCTGTCTCTTCCTACTGAACTATGTAGTAAAGCAGAAACCTAAAATCCTCTCTGGGGAGTGCAGCTGATACAATGCATATGTACAGGGCATATGAGAACTAGTTTTGAAATCTTCCAGACCACATCTACAGGCCCTGTCCTGTCCTGAGTTCATGACGCTCCTGTTTGCTGAACTATTGTAGCATTATGTGTCGGACCCAAATAACAAGAGAGAGTTTTACTTTGTTTTTTCTGCTGCTGCAAGTAAAATGGAACTGTTTAGTTTCTTGAGTTTTGTGATTCAACACGCTGACTTGGCTGACTTGGAGTTTTAGCTCTGCAAACATTTCAGGGCTGCTCTGGATGCAGAAATAATTCATAACTCATTGGTTATTAAACATCAGCGGACAAAACTAGTTTAGATTGAAGCCCAGTGAAAAAGACAAGAGGATAAGACAGGAGGAAGCTTATATGAGGCCTACTGCTCTTGATATTAACTGCGGTCCAGCCAGACTCTGTTTTCTGTTAGCTTAGTTAGCCTAGCTGACGTTTCAAGTTCAAACCAGCCATGCTAGCTTATAACCAGCAATGTAAAATAGCTAGCTAGCCTGCTGACTGTCCAAAATCATGAATGCCACGGTCATGAATTAATGAAAAAAAATGTCATTGCTATTTTTACTTTTATATATTTTGACCAGAGCTGTTTCTTTGTCATGCAAGCTTTCCAGCTAGCTAACTCGCTGTGCTAAAATAAAAGTCCTTTGGCTTTGTCCGCTTGACTCATTTAACTCAACCAATGAGATTATTTCTGCTTTCAGAGCAGCTCTGCCTCTGAGAAAAGTTTTTATTACTACAATCACAATCTACTGTGATTTTACACTATGTAACTTTACCTGTCACCAGACTGTGTTGGGAGTTATGTTTCATCACTTGTGTTAGCAACACAATATTATCAAGATGGAAAACGCCCCTAATAATACAGAATCTGACAAAATGTCTCAGGCTTTTCTACGGTTTCAGGACCTAAAAAATAAAACAAACAACAAACCAACTCAAGAACACAACCAGATCCCTAAAGTTTCATGTCAGACAAAAAGGACCATTTAGTGTCACATTATAATTTATGGGCCTTAAAGTCTGATTATGATTACAATTTTGCGACTTTCCATTTGGATGCTTTGAATACACAAGACAAGTCAGAAACATGTGGTTTTATGACAAGTGCATGATATGTTATGGTCCAGGTTTTCTTCACAAAATGTGTTTGTGTTTTGTCTTCATCCATTCTGAGAAAGACACTACCTTCCCCAAACTACATTACATAACAGGGGTCCAAATTAAACTTGGTAATTAAGATGTTGCCCAGTGTCTGATTCGACATTGATTTAGGTTTACATTGTTTGCTTATGAAATACACAGGTCCTGTCCAGACATGTTGTAACAATGGATCTCCTTTGTTTTTCAGCTCTGAGATGAGTCCACTGAAGTCTGTGCCTCAAATTAGAATAGACATGGAGCCAGATGATGATAATACATACTACTGGAGGGGCCGAGGCTCTGAAACCTCTCTGTAGAGCATCGCCTGACATAACCTGGACCACCTAAAGGAAAACTCTATTTTTTCCCCTCATCTTTTTTTCTTTATAAAATCCATTCCATAATCAAAAGACTTCTTTCTGAATTAAAAAAAGGGAATTGTCAAAGAAAAGAAGAGTGGATGGAGGTCTAATGGACATAAAGACTGAAGAAAACTTTTTTTCAATGAACATTTTTTCCCACAGATTTTTTTTCTTAGTGTTTTCCTCATGGTTCCACTGTAGATCCTCTTTGTGACTGACTAACTCAAACACTGATAAATGTAATTCCTTACTACTCTTCTATGCAAATCCTCCCACATATCACTGATTGATAGTAAATGCTGCAGCTCTTTCTGACCATGCATGGAGTGCCCTCCCTGCTCTTTTTTATATATATCACCTGTTTGAATTTTTATATATAAATTCAATTACTCTAATGACATTTTCCTGTAGCAGGAAAATATTTTTTTTTCATAGCTCTACCTCTTGTTCTAGATACAAAGCTCATTATGGAAAAAAAATGTAACGTTGATTTTTAATGCAGCATGGGGTTTTGATATCATTACTTTTTCTTTCTGTTCTTTTACTTTAATTCAAGAGATTAATTAAAAAGAAATATGTGTAAAAGAGATACAACATACCTATGAAATGTCCTGTTAATTAACATAGTTAATTAACAATGCATATGTTTTGTTTTGTTGGGATATAAATATTTTCATTTCATTTTTGATGCAGTTTTGATTGTGGCAACTTCTCTTTCTATTAAACATTTTGTGAATCTTTCACATGTACACTTCAAAAACGTTGTTACTTATTAAGCTGAAATAATTTTTTTTCCTTTGTACTGATTGTGTTGTGCATGTTGATAACCTTTTTTCTTCTTTCTTGTGTCCTTCATTTTTTCTTCCATGGGTAGAAAACCGTCCTGAGATACATAATCATCTGATTTTCCTCAGCCAAACTTAAACTCTACTAGGAATGCATATCATATAATTGCTTGTGCTGCACAAAACACTTTACCTAAGTGGCTTATAAGAGAATGATTTAGACTGAATTTCATGTGGTAATGATCTCACAAGGGATTATGAGAAGGGAATCAAATCCATGTAAGCTCCTTGGAGTGGGACTGCTTCGGTCCCTCGGACAACAGCAATCGTATTTCTGTGCTGTTTCAATTGCTGTTGGAATTGTCGAATGTGAAAATGGGATCATCTGTGTGTGTGTGTGTGCGTGTGTGTGTCTGTGTCTGTGTGTGTTTATTATAAAAGAAAACATCCACTTTTTTTTTTGTAGTGTCTAATCTAAATCTGTATATACGGGGCAGAAGATGCTACACAGCACTCCTCCAGATTCACTCCATTTTTCCACTTACAGGTAACTTGCATTTCCTACGGAGTGGCCTACCCACGACCACACAGTCACACACAGATTGAATTTAGCATCTGAAGTCGGTGCAGAGAAGATTTGGGCTTTGACTTAAACAGGCCAGTATTAACCTGCAGGACAAAACGCCAAAATGGCTGCTGTGGCATTATGATATTCCCGCTTTCTGAGGAAAACGTGTATGCACTTTCTCACTTGGACTTTAAAGACATTGTGAAGTCTGGTCTGTAAAGTCCAAGTGGGTCTCGGCCAGATACAGATTTCACTTAACTGGAAGTTTCTGCCATTCTCAGCACCACTACAGACAAACTCACTGTGTGTGACCCAATGAGCCGCCTTCTTCCTTTGTAAATCATGTACATAGAGGCATGTTGGCACACACCAAAATGCAGCAAGTTACTTTTTATCATCATGGTCATTTTTTTTTTTTTGTTGCTGGTTTGTTTCAGATATCAACACATCAACATAAATAATTGTGTAATTTATCCTCGACATCAGTGTTTTAGCCATGAACAGCAAAGAGTGGAAACAAGTGTGACTTATGTCTGGGACATATTATTCTGGGAGTTGCTAGTTTAAGTCTGTTGTATAAGCATGTCGAACATGACCTTTAACATAAAATGAGAAACTAAAAGTTAATTTTAGTGTATGAAATACTGATACATTTTTAATTAACTTTTTGTGACTTTTTAGAACAGGTGAAATGGTTTATTTTAGAATTTATATTTTTCAAATGAAATGTATATTGAAAATAAACTGAATTATCAAACACAAGGTGTGTGACTTTTCAATCAGTGTGGGAAAAAATACATGAAAACATGAGAAAATCAACTTTGTTTGAGACCAAGGATGAATGTAGAAAAAAAAAAGACATCATGTTCATACTTCATACAAATTTTATATTGCCTTATGTCTCTAAAACCAATATAATTGCATTTAGAATTGGGGAAGGATATATTATCTCTTCACTATAGAAAGAAATACTGGTTAAAATAATGATTATGCAATGAAATATGAAACAATGTTATGATACAATCTAACTCTTTTGTAAATATCATATGTAAATATATCTATGAAGTGTCTTAATACATTTTGGTTTGGGTTACATTTTGGTATGGTTGGATTTCTTTCCAATATATGACTTTAGTGTGAAATCAGTGGCTCATGACAGCTTGTATGTAAGTCCAGTGTGGAGAAAATACTGAGATAGATGTATAGGCTAAGGCTGAAAAGGGTGCCAAGGGTCTGGAAGACATCCTACATAGTCCCAGTGCCCTCAATGACTTCAGGCCTGTGGCTCTAACATCTCACATCATGAAGACCTTTGAGAGGCTGGTCCTACAGCACCTCCGGCCCCTGGTGCGCAACAGCCTGGACCCGTTGCAGTTTGCGTACCAGGCTGATATGCCATCATCTACCTGCTACACAGAGCTTACACACACCTGGAGAAACCACAAAGCACTGTGAGGATTATGTTTTTCGACTTCTCCAGTGCTTTCAACACCATCCGGCCACTCCGGCTGGCTGAGAAGCTCTCAGTGATGTGGGTGGACCAGGACCTCGTGGCCTGGATCGCAGACTATCTCACCGACAGGTCACAATATGTCAGGCTGCAAGGCTGCGTGTCAGACGTGGTGACGAGCAACACCGGCGCACCCCAAGGAACTGTACTTTCACTGTTTCTGTTCACCCTCTACACCTCTGACTTCTGCTTTGACTCTGGAATGTGTCACCTACAGAAGTTCTCCAACGACTCCTCCATTGTCGGCTGCATCACAGATGACAGGGAGGAGGAGTACAGAGATCTAGTGGAGAACTTCATAGAATGGTGTGACAGCAACCATCTCCAGCTCAACATCGAGAAAACCAAGGAGCTGGTGGTGGACTTCCGTCGAAACAAGAGATCCCCCACCCCTGTCACCATAAGGGGAGAGGAGGTAGAGATGGTGAACACCTACAGGTTCCTAGGGGTTCACCTCAACAATAAACTGGACTGGTCGGACAACACCGAGGCCCTCTACAGGAAGGGACAGAGCAGGCTGTTCTTCCTGAGGAGGCTCAGGTCTTTCAATGTGTGCACTAAGCTGCTGCAGATGTTCTACCAGTCTGTAGTAGCCAGTGTCATCTTCTTTGCTGTGGTGTGCTGGGGAGGTGGCATCGGGGCTT
>OMLF01032936.1:2939-15586 GCA_900302615.1 Holocentrus rufus
AAACATCAGTGCCAAGCCGAGAGAAGGGCACAGGGAGGACTATATTGTTAAGTGGCATAATGAATTCACTTGTCCAGCGGTACCAATTACGCACAGAGATTCGCTGACCAAATTGCACCAGCAAGCGCTCTGAAGATCAAGAGGAACACAACAACAAAAGGTAAGGAGAATAATTCCCCTCAATACTAAATAGATTTTGGTGTGTAGAAAACTTTTATACACATAAAGCTTTGTGCCATAATTGAAAACCAATACTTTATCTGCCTGGCAAAAGAAGTCTGACAAAGCTGAAGACGATGCTTTCTTTGTTTTCCAATGTGAATGAAAATACCAAAAGATTGTCTGATTGTCTGTCGAGCTCCTTCTTTTGCTCTAACCCACCCCAAGTTGTTCCAGAAACACATTTGGCTCCGCTGCAGGTGTAGCTAGAGAACTGATGGTTTGTCTCCCACAGCCCTCTTGTTTTGAAGTCTAATCTCCCCGTCACCAATGACTGTCACCTACACGGCCAGAGTTGCAAACGCCCGCTTCTGTGGCTTCTCCAAGCTGCTGTTGGCCTGGAAAGGAAGCATCTACAAAGTTTTATATAAGGAGTTCCTGGCTTTCTTTGCCATGTATACTGCCATCAGCATCACTTACAGGTGAGACAGTATTTTATCAGGCCTCTAGCACATTAATCAATAATATGATTTGCACAAATTAGTAAAAACTGTACAATCGTTTTTTACCTTTTAGATTTTTCCTTTATGATGACCAGAAGAGGTATTTTGAAAAGCTGGCAATTTATTGCAACCACTATGCCAGTCTCATCCCTATGTCCTTTGTGCTGGGTAAGCATTACAACAGTGCCACTGTGTGTGTGATTTGAAGCAGCAAACAAGTAGGATGGGACAGGGATTAAGCCCAGACTACCAGAGAGCTACAGTGTGTGCTCCGACCTGGGTTAGGTGGCCTTGGTTTTAACCTGCCTGGAGCACCAGATGGGTGGGATTTACCTGAGAGTACAATATTATGAGTGTCAGGAATTTTTGACTCGGTTCTTGTGTCAAGGACCCCCTAAGTTTTAGACCACAGACCCGTATTTGATAAGCGTGCATCCAGGAAGATCTTTGCGTGAGGTGTTATGTAATACTGAATTCTGTCATTTTCTCTATTGTGTGTGAGGAGATAACAGTGGAGACGGTGAAACAACAAATTTATATGATTCAGATGATCAGAATAGTTGTTATATTTTCTTTTGCAGGGCTGACTTCCAGGAAATAAAATGACAGTGAAGTTAAACTGTTTTTTACTGTTGAAGATCCTCTGGGACACAGTCAGTGACCTTTGGGATCATTTTGGGATTGGGAAGCCCTTATTTGAGCAAATAGATGACAGTATTTAAAACAAAAAACAAAAAACTTAGTTGCCCCTTTAGTGTAAAGCACCGCCTTCCAGATCTGCCATGTGTCTCCACAGCAAGAACCTGTACTGCTCCACCACCCACCCACATGACCCTTATATCTGACCTGCGCTGCTCTCATCAGGTTTCTACGTGACCCTGGTGGTAAACCGCTGGTGGAGTCAGTACACCTGCATCCCGCTCCCCGACACCCTGATGTGCACCCTGTCAGGGGGGCTGCAGGGGAGCGACGAGCGCGGGCGGCTGCTGAGACGCACCATGATGCGCTACGCCAGTCTGTCGGCTCTCCTCATCCTCCGCTCCGTCAGCACAGCTGTTTTCAAGCGCTTCCCCACCATTGACCACGTGGTGGAGGCTGGTGAGTGGTGCAGAGACGGGAAGGGGGGATGGGGAGGGGGACTGATGCTGGCACTCATATTACAGCACACTGTTGTTTGGCTGTGAGGCAGGTACGCACCAACAAGTTGTAAATTATGGAAAACTTGGATGAAATTATGTTAAATGCTCTCTTCTCTCCATGCTAATAAATACTGTTCAGTTTGATGAATATGTTTTGGCTACATGCCTTCATAAAAGTGACATGACAAGATATTATAGTTCTATAAAAGACTAAATGGCACTTGCTTGTTTATAATCTGAGGCTACATGGCTACATCAAAACTATTCCAATTGAATTTTATGACAATACAGTATGGAAATCAATAGCTTGCAATCCACATTTTAAAATGTATATGAGAATAAATCACTTTACTGTTGGGATAGTAGGGAAAATATTTATAAAGAGGATCTTATTTGTTGATCTGCTTCATATTACAGCCCTTATTTCAGCTAATACACCACTCGCTCATTCTCATTTTGCTTTATATGTTGGGTTGTTGACTTTTTCCACATGTTGTACTCATGGGGCGAGAGCAGATGTTATAAAAGAGGACTGTGATGTTTAACAGACTCACGTCAAAGAGCGCGTCTTGTCTCCTCTCCTGTACATTCTCTACACCAATGACTGCAGGAGGCGTCATGAGGACATGCACATCCTGAAATTCACTGATGATAAAGTTATCTCCAGCCCGCTACAACGCCGCATGACAGAGCGTGGGCCTGTGGCTGGGGACTTTATACACTGGTGGAGCAATCCATTTCTGCAGCTCAATGTTTTCTAAATTTCTAAATCGAGTCTTTTATCAGTGACTGTTAGTAGAACTATCATGAACTGTAAAATGGATTTTGATTTTATTAAATTACGTCTCACTTTCTTTATACTTGCCTAGTTTGGGAACTGTAGTGTGAAAAAACACAGTTGGGCTCAATGAAATTGTGAAGATCTGTGTAAGAAAGGAAAGAAAGTTCAGAGCATCAGAAACCATCCTGGTTATCTTTTGTGGTCAGAATTAGAAACACTCCCTTTAGACTAAATTACAAATAATATTGATCTCTGAATATTGATCTTTTTCATCCCTTGTATTATAAACTTGCTTCATAGTAATGGATGATCTCTCTACCTCATGCTGCTGTTTTCCTCATCATTTAGGTCTTTTTAAACTAATTTAATGTCTTGTTTTTCTCTGTATATTTGCTTATTGTGAGGATGTATTCTGTTGTATGTCTTGTGCCAAAAACAAATTTTTCATTAGTGGCAATGAACTCGTGGACTTGAAGTTGATGTTACCAAATTTGCCCCTCAATGAGCTGTTAAAACTTGCTGTGCAGGATTCATGACGCGAGAGGAGCGGAAGAAGTTTGAGAGTCTCCACTCTCCCTACAACAAGTACTGGATCCCCTGCGTCTGGTTCACCAACCTGGCCGCTGTGGCCCGCTGTGAGGGCCGGATCAAAGACGACAGCACTCTCAAACTGCTGCTGGAGGTACGGCATGGCACACACATGCAGGTCCGCTGATAATAAATGGAAACACAGTATTTCAGCACGCTCACTGCAGCTGATAAGGAGAAAGTAGAACACTTAAACACAGACAGAAAGAGACATGCAGACACAAATAGAGTGAAGATCAATGCTGTAAAGAGCCTGAATAAGTGTCTCTGTCTGCCAACAGGAGCTGAATGTGTTCAGAGGGAAGTGCAGCATGCTGTTTCATTACGACATGATCAGTGTGCCGCTGGTGTACACACAGGTAAGGAGATTAATAAAGGACATTAGTTGTCTGTGTTGGCTGAACTGAGGGGTGCTTACAATACTGAAACCTATTCATACATTGACTCAATCCGCCACCATACCATTCATTCAGTCTTTCTAATCACTTATTCATCTAAGTGTTGCAGAATGTTGCCTTCTTTACTATGTTGCATAGCTTAATATAGTTCTGTTAAAAAGTTACTTTTTGTCAAAAGTAACTTTTTGGATTACTTTTGCATCACATTCTATCAGTCTGGCTTGTGGTGCCCAGTCATTGTTTTAAAAGCAATGCAAGACTGTGGCTCTTTTTTTAAAATACTAAGCAGTCTCATCAAAAGACCTGCATGTTGTCTGCACAAGATAAGATTTTAGATTTGAACAATAAAATATGAAACAATACGGATGAAAAACAGAAGTTACCAGTTTACATGAATTGAAAGACATCAGTTAAGTTGCCATCTGCGTCCACCGCTCCCTCAGGTGGTGACCTTGGCAGTGTACAGTTTCTTCCTGGTGTGTCTCATCGGTCGTCAGTTCCTGGACCCCAGCCAAGGCTACCCAGGTCACGATCTTGACCTCTACGTGCCCATCTTCACCCTGCTGCAGTTCTTCTTTTACGCCGGATGGCTCAAGGTCACGCAGAGTGTTTCTGTTACATGTTATTTGTTCTGTGTCGATTCCCTGACTAAAATGTAAAGATAAATGCTATCAGTTCTTCGTGTTGTTTAGCTTGTTGTTTTGCTGTTCTGTTCCTAAAGGTTGCAGAACAGTTAATCAACCCCTTCGGAGAAGATGACGACGACTTTGAGACCAACTGGCTGATAGACAGGAATTTCCAGGTTCTTAATGCTTTATAATTTTTTTTTTTTACTTTGTCACCATTGAGTTCTCACGCTATTATTATAACAAACTTCCTCAGTGTCTTCCTTTGAACATATCTAAAAGGATTTGAGCCAAAAAGCATGTAGAAATCCCTGCTCTGGTTGACTCAGACAGTCCAATCTGAGATCCCACATGGAAAACCTGAGACTACATTACTGGAATTAAAGGGTCTCTTGTCTTATCTATAAGGTAAAAATTCCAAATTTGCCATTGCAGAAAAAAAAATGAACAATTGAACATGTTTCAGTCTGGCGATGGACAGGGAAAGTGATGCTTTTTCATGTTTTTGTGAAGTTGAGCTGAAACCCTTTCTTGAATATAGATGCTGTATCTGTATGTGCATCTGTCTGCATTCCTCTCTGCAGGTGTCCATGATGGCGGTGGATGAGATGTATGGAGATCTGCCTATGATAGAAAGAGACCGCTATTGGAACGACTCCAACCCCCGACCGCCCTACACCGCCGCCACTCTGTTTGTCCTCCGCAAACCCTCCTTCCAGGGATCCACTTTTGACATGGCGTGAGTCTCTGGGCTTTACCTTCTTGTTCTATATACTTATTCATTATTCCACCTAGTACTGCTGTTAGCCAGTTCACTGAGGCGGGCTTGTTATTGGTTTAAATCCACCACTGGCTGGAAAAGTATGGTCATGCTCATTTGTATGACATCAGTTCACACAAATAATCTCTTTTTTTCTTTTTTTCTCTTTTTTGGCTGGTGCATTGATCAGTTCAGAAGGAAAGTCTAGGCCCCTGGAACCAAACCAATTCATGGGCTCTTTAAACTCAGTCAGGGGCTTTCCACTTGTTCTCGTCCGTTTTTTCAGTTTCCACTACAGTGTGCTTACCACATGCATGAAACACTGGTGTTTAGCCTCTTTATTCCCCTCATCTGCATGAACAACCAGGGGTGAGCGGGAGGGTAAAGCCACCTAGAATCAGTTTGTATAGAAAAAGGAAAAATAAAGTGCTGCAATTTGGAAAATGAGGTTGTTTTTGGATTTCACAGTTTACTTTAGGGCTGGGCGACTTACTGGTTTTATACCAGTATTGTGATACGAGACTCAATATCATCTGGGATTTTGGATGTATTGGATGTACAGTAAAGCGATGCAATTTTCTGAACTTGTTAGGCTGATATGACTGTTCTGTTATTTCCCTTTACCTGCTTGGTCACCATATGCACATTACTAATGTTTGTTAATCAAAAATCTCTTATGAGTAAATATCTGATAAAAGTACCCATAGCCATCCCTAAAATATTGAGGTATTTGATCAAAGACTTTGTGATATTTGATTTTGTCTATATCACCCAGCTGTAGTTAACCCACCTTTTAATTTTTGACTGTGTCACTGGTGCCAACCGACAGGATCCCTAAGGAGGAGATGCACTTCCAGCCTCTGGAGAACATCGCTGAGAACCTGGAGGAGTCGGGCAGCCGTCACCCCAACATGGCTCTCTTTAACCGCCTCCTCAACGCGGCCCCTTCCCCCACCGGCATCATGGGAGGGGCTCTTCGCCGCACCTCGGCCCAGCTCCAGAGGCTGCGCCACTCCCCCAGCATCGACCCATCCACCAGTGATGACGATGATGACGACGATGAAGGCGGTAAAATAGGTAAAGCGGGGTCTCTGCCCTCAGGACTGGGCCAGGACACCCAGAGCACCGTGTGCAGCTTCAGGGGGGAGATGAGCGCCCGGACGCCTCTGCTGGAGATTCAGTTTGGGGCGGAGCAGGAGAGGCGAGGGGGGAACGCTGCTCTGGACCTCGACAAGGAGGTGAGGGCAGATGGGGGCGAGGAGGAGAAGGGTGAGGCAGAAGGACAGAGGAGGGAGGAAGGAGGGAACTCAGACAGGACAGGAGGAGAGACACAAGCTCCCGTGTCGCTGCTTCCTCCACCCCTAAACCCCTCCAGAGCGGCGTCCGCTCGGCCGGTGTCGGCCATTCCCGTCACCTTGCTTAACCCCTCCACCCTCCCGCTCCGCTCCACCGCCCGCTCCAGCCTCGAGCTCTTCAGCTCCCAGCCAATCATGAACCAGAACAGAGCTGTGCCCGCCCTTCCCAAGCCTCCCACTGCTGGAGCCAAGATGTCCTTCCTCGCTGTGCCATCCTTCAACGTCCCTCAGCGTTTGCGCAGTGTTAGCATGGGCTCAGAGCTCACCGGCTCTTAAATGGAAAATGGGTCATGATGTTACCATGAACATCCAACCTCAAACTATTTGAAGCTATACTGCTTGAATCAATGCATTTAGCCCCCGGAATGAAAGGATAGGTGCTATTTTCAGTAGAGAAATTAGTAGTAGACATGGAACTACACTGGATCCAGATAAAAAGCAGGGTTCCACTTTTTGATACTTTTGGGGTTTCCTCTCTGGGTATTGGAATTTACTGCTGTTAAGGAAAAACAGTCTTCAGGATCTCCAGCTGCCTGCATATATTGTATAATATATTGCTTGTCACTTCTTAAATTTGTACTGCCATGTTAGGTAGTAACTGTAGTTTGGACTAAATAAATGGCATTGGAAAGATTAGATGGGTGTTTTCTGTTAACTTTATTCACCCTGATTAATATTCTGTAAATAGACTGATTTCTACTTAATTACCTTGCGTGTTTTCCCACGCTTCAATGAAAAAAGGAACAAAAATTATAAAAAATGAATTGCACTGAGGTTGTGTTTTTTACTCATCAGTTTCACTTTGATAAAATGAACACTCATTGTGCTGCACTTTCTCAAATGAACACTCGATCTTACCTTGTCTTCTTTTTATTTCAAAAATAAAATTAGAGGTATTGTACAATGAGGAATGGAGCAGAGAGTCTGCTGGTTGTTTATAGGCTATACGTGCTTGTATTTTTATCGTGATACAGATAAAAACTTGGTCATTCATGACTTCTATCAATGACAATTTTGCCACTGCAAGTGTGAGTCCAATACCAACTTTGACCAGCAGAGGGCGATAACAGCAAACCAAAAACATACAAGTACAAGTACCTCAACACAAGGTAATGGAGAAATGCAGGCTGAATATCATCAGTTCCTTCTGCCACAGTCTTGATGTCCATGCTCCTCATGAGTCAGCTGATGTCTCCCGGGGGGGATGAGGGCTCCTACCTGGGCTGCAGCCTGGGGGAGAAACCCCTCCTGGCCTGTGTGGACTGCCTCTGCTTGGCCAGGAAAGACTGAGCCTGGCCTGGAGCTCTGGAGACTTCACACAGACTGTGCTGCTGCAGAGCCGCCGACTGCAAGAGACCACAGCTGTCAGTCTCTGTCTGGTTGGAGCGGGTAACAAAAGATGATAATTGCAATTACAGAACTCCGATAATGGCAATTTAGGTATTTAACTGACTCCTACACAGAAACTACTGTCACCACCACTAGGACTGATACTAACAGTATTACGTCTGCTGCTGCTTCATTTCCTATTAACAACAGTAACTATAATATGAATCATTATGTGGTTTTGAATCTACTATTGCAAGGAAAAACGATCATGATTGCACAACAACCGCAAACCTTTTCTCCCCTTAGGTACCCACCATGCTGTGCCAGGCTGTAAGGATCAGCTCCTCCTCCTGCTGCTGTCTGGATCTGGTATTATCCTGAGAGTTCTGCAGTAATGCCATTTTAAAGGTTAGGGTAAATCCCAACATTTAGCGCGGTGGGATGACAAGCCCGTCTGGGACAAAGCACTGGAGCTTGGATCCGGGCTAACTCACCTCTTGGACAGCTGTCATCATGGTCTCAGAGGTGGTGCGTTCCTTGTGGCTCGTCATTAAATAAGACGTAAAAAAAAAACAGACAAAGCTAACCAGGCTATAAGTAAAAAAATTATATATTTGTACACACACCAACAATCAACAGTCCCCTGGCTTGCCCTGTGTGGCTGCAGCTCAGTGCTGCTCCCGGGTCTTTCCCACCAGAGGCCCTGGTTTTGTTGTGTGTCAGACACAACAATAGAGAGGTAGGCTTAAGTGCTCTGGCTCTTCCCCGTGGCCAAAGTTGCCATCCTGCTGACGGGGGCACATTCGCTGCTGCACAGGCAGCCACAGGGCCGGGGATTAGTAGGTAAGCACCAGAAAACAATGCACTATGCCTCACAATAAATATGGCTTTATGCTGAGATGTGCCAATGTCAAGACAATAATAGCACATCGAACACATCATAAGCCCGCTAAGTTGGGCATCTCAAAAGCATATTTGCACAAGGATCAGATGTGTCCCGTTGGCTCCTGGCCAGCACCGACACTGAGCAACATGCAGCGTTTGTGGAGTTTACAGAAGTGAATAGAGAGTTACAAACATAATGCAAGGAGTGTGATTTTTCCTCCAAGTCATATGTGCATATGCATTTCTGTGGAAGGTTGAAGCTGTGATACGCTTCCCCAAAAATCCATGAGTGTGTTTTGTGTTTCTCTGTGTCTATGGGTGTTAAACTGATTCTGAGTCATAGCGAGTTTCAGTGCTTGCACTGCCCTAGAAATACCGTAGTTCCCCTAATTATCAAATGACCAGCATCAAAGGGCAAGGCTACCACCACATTAAACATGATCAGCCAAGAGAAAAGATGTCCGATCACCGGTGGCTACTCGCACAAACAGACTTCTCTATTTCCTGTCTCTCAGAATCAGTTTTGGCAAAGGTCGATCAATTCCAATCTTTGTGCTGGTTTTGGGGGAAATGTGGTTTTAGTTTTTGTCATTAAGTGTGAAAACACGAGTGTGTGGGAGGATTTCAAAGAATTCTGCGTGAGTGTGTTTCTCTGGAACCACAAGGGCTGAGGTCAGCAGGCGAGCTTATTGAAACAGTCTAATTTAAGACTCAAATCAGTTCTTCAATTCTCCAGCAGCGGCTGATTTTACCACATTTTGTGAATGGTTGGGCGTGTGTGTGTGTGTGTGTGTGTGAGCGTGCGCGTGTATGTGTGAAAGACAGAGAGAGAGAAAGAGAAAGAGAGGGCATGCCAGCATACATGCACATTCACAAGTCAAACTGTCTGTCTGAGTGTCGGCCTTTGCGTACTTTTTGTTTGTGGGGCGGAAAAAAAAAAAAGAAAATCTGAAACTGAACGGAAAGAAAAAAAAAAAAAATGTGGGAAGAAGAGAAACTTTCACAGCCGAGTTTCTTGGAAGCTCTCTGATGTGAAACCTGCAAATGTTTACTCTCTTAGGAAAGAGAGGCAGCACACAAGGCCACAGCAGACACACAAAGCGCCACTGATTCCTGTTAGCTAGCAGGGCCTGAACATCTGTTGCGAAAGCTTCCTCCTACTGATGCAGTTTCTGAGCTGCGAACAAACAGCCGTGCTAGAAAGAGCTGCCTTTTTCGCAGAATGAAATTTCTGAAAGCAGCGGAGCAACTAATACCCGCTCTATCACAATTACTTTCTTTGTTATGCTAGGGTAAACTCTGGCTTGGCGCGCTGCATGAATCAAGCGTGTAAGATTTTTCAGAATGATCAACTTTCTATCACTTTTCATTTTGCTGCAGCTGCTGTGCAAAATAAACACAACAGTGGCTAATCAGAGCATGTGCATTAGATATTTATAATCAGGGCAGTGGATAATAAAGAATAAAGCTGGGCTGCGTTCAGAACCAGTATGCTGTAAGTGGAACCAGTTTGAGAAATGCGGCTTAACGTCGTGGCAATCTTCACAAAATTCTCCAAATCGATGAGGAGAGATCAATCATTTATTCATTCATGATTTTCTCAGTAAAATGTAAGAGTTGGTCAATAGAGACCCAAGAGGCCAGTGCTGTTCAAAGACGACACTAGAGGGCAAAATTACACCAGAGCTTCCCAGTCCTTTCTAAGAAAAAAAAAAGAAGATAAGAATCAAATTAAGAGTATTAAGAAAAAGCATATTTCTTGTTTAAAGGCAATGAACATCGCAAATATGGAGCTCTAGTCTTCTGTGCCTTTATAAAAACAAATCAAACCGCCCACCTCTCGAGAGGTTTTAGCAGCATTACATTTTTTTTCTCTACAGGTCAGAGAAAAAGCGACATCACACACAGAGATCCAGTTATTTTCAGACAGAGCGAAGATCTGTCTGTGCGTTTTTTTGAAATGCGGCCGAGCACTCCTCTTTACATTCTGCGCATCTTTACATCCCACGAAATTTCACTCCCAGTCAACGCCTACACACCATGGATATATTAATAAAACACACACACACACACACATGAGCACATAGTTTTGGTGCCTCCACTTCCATCTGGTGCCTTCCTCTGCAAGCGGCGCAACAGCAGGATTTTAAAAGTCAACGCCGATCTCTCCTGTGTACACACTCGTGTGACTCTGCCAGTCCGGTGTTTGCTGTATCTCTCCTCACCCCGGCACTTTCACATTTGTTTGTGTCTGCTGTGTGCATGTGTGTGTGTGTGTCTTTTTTAAGCACTTACACACCCTGCTTCAGGGGTAAAGCACTCTCTGTGCATGAGGACCTGCCTGTCTGGTTCTGTCCGTATGTTGGTCTATCTGTCTATCACCCATGACTGTTAGTCTCTCTCTCTCTCACACACACACACACTGCATCTCCTTATATCTACCGTACAGACTTTGCTCAGACAAGAACACTTTGTCAGTCAGCATTGTCTGGCAGTCAGTAGGCCTATGAATCAACTTATTGTTGAAGGTCTGTCTGAAAGTGCGTTATCAAGATAAAACAGCCGAGGTGCCACTGATTCAAAGGCATGCTACTAAAGTTTGGTGTGTGTGTGTGTGTGTGAGAGAGAGAGAGAGAGAGAGAGAGACAGAGAGAGAGAGAGAGTGTGTGTGTGTGTGTGTGTCTGCATGCCTTGACTGGAAACCTTCATGTGGGAGGATGTGGATATGTGACTTGACCATTTCCTTCCAGAAGAAACCAATCTGTGTTTCTGTGGAATTAACATGATTCAGGTCAACGACCAACGGGTTTAACAATACAAGGATAGCATGGTTTCTTTCTTCTTTGTGTGTGTGTGTGTGTGAGATTGTGTATAAAGGAAATTATTTTCCCACTTGCCCCTGTTGCACAGTCTATGCATTCATAAAGTTTCTCTGTGCTGCTGTGGAGTTTTTCCACACGTACATTTTTGACACAAAACATTACCCATCCAGCTTGTTTGTACCCCGGAACCAACACATTTCCTCATTCTCTTCTTTTTCTTTTTCTTTAATTGTCTCCCAGTTGCTTTTCCTTCCTCAAATCATCTCCTAACCTTTGTTCACTTTAACGGCTAACTGACATCATCATATAACACGTCTCACATGCAAAAAAAATTTGATTTTAAGTTGTTCAGCCTCATTTTCAGGGTTAAAATCTTGTGTGAAAAGATCTGACAGCAGGATTAAATAATCCCACTTCTATTTTAAAAAAAATCCTGAAACAAGTGAAACTACATTGGAAACAGAGATTATCTCATCCCACAAGCAGATTTAATTTTTTTTTTTTTTTTGCTCTTTGTGGTTCATCACCTAATTCCATTGTGTAATAACCCTGTGAGCTCGGTGAGAGATCATTTATAATCTTGGGGCTTGTCAAACGAGTGCTGGATTCCCAAAAAGCAGTTGTGTTTACAGTCTCACAACTCGAGTCCTGGGAGTGTTTACACTTGCGTGTTCCAGTGAAGCAGACGTGTCGACCCAAGTGCCAACCCACCACCTGCTGCTGCAGCTTCACAGCTTCCTCTGCTCTCCTCTGCCACACCGCTGTTTATGTCTGCCCTCAGCGGCGGTCAGCGCCAGCAAAACATGTTTTTCCTAGCAGGAGCTGAAAACAGGGAGGACGACCATCCCGCAGTCAAAATGAGGGTTTATTATCCAAGTCGGCTTGAAGATGTTATTATTTCTCACACTGTAAAAAAAAAAAAAATCTCAGTTTCAAGTCATTTCATCTCAGTAAAAATCTTCTTTCTTTAAAATAAGTGGAAAAATAGGATGAGATAATCCCATTTATGGCAGAATAAGGGAGGTTGGCAGAATTTAAGAAAGTGTGGAATCAAGTTGATCAACATTGGGATTAATAAGTGGGAATGAAACAATATGACTTGTTAAGATTTCTTGCAGTGCAGGATGGGTGGGTGGGGGCGACGTGAAAGCACCCGTTAGGGGTGAGGGTTGAGGACTCGAGGCTGACTCCCAGCTGACCTCTCCTCCTCCCCTTGCCTCCTGCACTCCCATGTCACCCCTGGGCGCCCTGATGGACAGTGACAGTAACGGCTGTCCTCTAATCCCCGCAACCGTCCCCCCC
>OMLF01032941.1:3486-15466 GCA_900302615.1 Holocentrus rufus
AGTATGTGTATATAGCATATGGTATGTCATGTGGTGTATGACTGATTTGGACATACTTGTGATAAAGAGTTATATAAATAAACTTGACCGGATCTGTATAACTCTAATATACTATGTGGAGGTCAGTAGTGAGTTTATAGTGATCTTATTTACTTATTTACTATACTTTATGGTATTTTTATCTTATAGTATCCCTCTAATATTCCTATAAAATCTCTAAAGGGAATCAATGTTTCTGTACTCAGTAATACTCTATCATACTAAACGTATTTTTAAAAAAATCTCCTGTGAGTATTACTATAACATTCATATACATTATATAACACTCCTAAAGGACATTATATTCTGTATACTGTAGGCTGGACTTGACACCTTGACTTGTGTTTTTCTGTGTGGCCACACATTTGGCTCCCATACAAGAGCCATGCACCAGGACAGAAAACATGGTAGTTTTATTTCGACATTGGTCCTGCGCTTGTTCAGTCATGTACTGTCAGCAGGGAACTGATAAATGATGTTTAGCTGCACTGACACATGCTGTGTAATTGCAGATCATCAATTTCTGACAGCATGAGTAAGAGAGAGAGAGAGAGAGAGAGAGAGAGAGAGAGAGAGAGACTGATATGCTAATGGAAGAATATCAAGGCTGATGTGTGGCTCCCCTCGGCTGAAGCATCTGCTGCATCTAACGCTGAAGATAGCACACACACACACACACACACACACACACACACACACACACACACAGGCACATGTTCACACATACACATCCACATCAGAGACGGGCTACTTGAGAGAGCTGAAGGAGCCTGCCACCACTGAATACAGTCGGCCAGTGCCTCTTTTCTATTGCAAATCTCATTAAAAAGGGAGACAGTTGAAAGGCATCATTGCCACTGACAGTGGTGAATTGATTAAACCTGTTTTTTGGTTGGCATCAGCACTCAGAGCAGAGATAATAAACAAGGGAGCTGAGGTGAAGTGATGCTTGATGGCCATGAAGGATAGTTATAATAAACTTTATTGTTACTGATGTCATTGTTTATAAAGTGGGTAAGTAGGTTTTAGAGACATGCTTGTGCATACTAATGTCTGTGTGCGCACACACACACACACACACACACACACACACACTGAATCTGCAGATGAGGACACTCATCCCTGTGATCAAAGCCATGTGCATAATACCAACAGTGGTGGTTTTCTCTGCAGCCTTATAGGTTCAGATGATTACTCTGTCAAGTGAACAACTGGTGAGCCGGTGCTAATCACAGCACTGCTGGGAGAAGAGGAAAGAGAGACTAATATGAGAGAGAGAGAGGAGGAGGAGGAGAGATAGGCGAGATTAAGAGAGGAGGAAGGCAGGAAGAGGGAGGAGAGAGAAAGAGCAAAAAAGGGTAGAGACCTAGAAAGACAAAGTGAGACTACTAATCTACAAGGAGTAATCCTCTGCTTGCTGAGGGAGGGGAAAGAAAGCTGGAGGGAAGAGAGCGAGAGAAAAAGACAGAAAAAATGAAATGACTGTAATATATTAGAGGTTATTTACTGGAGGGAACTGAGGAAGGGGGGGATGGAAGAAGCAAGAGGAACAGTAGTAGAAACTTTACTACTTCAGTGCCAGAGAGAAGAAAGAAAGAAAGAAAGAAACTCATCAGAGTCTTTCTTGGATTCCTCCTTTGGATCCTTGGGTTCCCCTTGTGAAGAGGCATGAAAAGCAGGGAACATAGAGGAACGTTGCAGTTTAAAAAAATAGATAGTCTGCGCTGACATATAAGGGGGCTAAACGCCACTGTCATGATCCAGATTTGAACACAGGAAGTGACATGTGCATGGAGGAAGTACCCTGCTGGTGAAAATGAAAGTATTACCACGGTACTTTGAGTCTGCTTAAGCGAGGTGGGCAAAAAGAACAGAAACTCCGAATATGAAGTAGCTCAACAGGAGTAGGGCTGCCATTTGCCTTCAGAACAACTTTAATCCCCTCTGTGAGTGCTGTCATGCTGCATGCTGAACTGAGTGTAGTGGATATTGGATCTTTCTTCAATGAGGAAAGCCTACAGTTCTTGGAAGGATGAAGGAGCTGCAAATCTTTGCAGTCTGCCACTCTAGAAATTCTCATAAAGGTTTTGAGATGGTTCATAGAAGGTCTTTGCCCTGATGTTTATGAAGCCAGTTTCGAAGCCAGTGCTTGGGGGCATCTCGGAATAAAGGAGCATCGTGAGTGAGTGAGTGAGTAGCGTTTGCATCACAGGGTGCTCCGGGTCCTGTAAAATCACCTCATGTTGCTCGACCACCAACAGCTGGCAACAAGCATCATGGGTTTGAAGGCTTCCTTGGTCTTTCTCCAAATGTAAACCTGTCTGGATGAAGGAAAAAGGGTCAAGGACGACTCATCAGACCGGTCCTTTACCCATTTGAGCTCCTTACATCAGGTTATGCATTTGCTTTGGATATAACTGGCTTCTGAATGGCAGCGCTATCAAAAACACCATCTTTGTGAATCTCAGTTTTGTGGTGATTGTGTCACAAATTCACAGGTTGCATTCTGTGGTAATTTTGAGGCCGTGTAGTCTTGTGGTGTTTACAGTCTGTGTATTGAGTGTCCACGTTTCTAAATGAGTTGGTCTGAGTTTGACATGCATTCTAGTGATTTCTGAGACTGTTCCCCCGGCTTCATGAAGTCGTTTTTGGAGCTTTATTATTTGCCTCTTTAAGAAGAATTAGTATTCTGAAGAAGACTTCATTTAATGTTGATACATGCTGTTAATTGGCTCAATTGACTCTGCTCTGTAGTTGCCTTTGTAAGTTAAACTCCTTTTAGGTGTTTTAACTGTTGTGTTCATCCTGAGCATTGGCCATCTGGCCTACATTAAATCTGGCGTGTGGCCTTACTGCTCAGAGAGTAACAGTACCAGAAAGTCAGGGTGCGCTACTGTACTGTCCATCGACCTGACAGATAGAGTGCAAGATGAATAAAAACAAAGAAAAGAGGGATGGGTGACACAAATCACAAAGAGGACACATTTTGGAAGGACAAAAGAAAGAGGAAGTCACAAAGCCGCCTCACAACAGATGTAATATGCTGAATAGAGAAAATGAATGGAGTAGGAGTAGGGATGGTTGTTAATTATTTTATAGCAATGCTACTCACTGCAGACCTTATGTTCTGGTCCTCTAAATACAGCCAGGCCCTGAATGTTTATGGTCTTTGGATTTGAAAGATACAAGAAATGCATATCTGACTTGCCTGAAACGTAATAAGTTGGAGGAAGAGTCGTGTTTTTAACTTGGAAGTGATGATTTTGTCACTGATACATCTGATTGATTTTGCATTTAGATAATGTTAGCTTGCTGGCTAGCTAACCATAGTCAGCCAAGCATTTAAAGTAACAGTCTTGCTGTTAAAACACCTTATTTGCATACTAGCTAACTCATAACTAGCAACTTCCTGGCTAGAATTTGACTGCTAAAGGAATACTTCACCCAAAAACTACATATTTTGTATCATACATCTTATTTTTGTCTTTTAGAATGGAGCTAATTGGTGACTTTGTCAAACAGTAGACAAAAGGATATGAAAATGGAGGCTTCAATTCAGTGAATGTTCAGTGTATGAATGTAGGGTTAAGACTTGGATTATGTTGCAGAAAGAGTTTGAGAATTTGAAAAATTTCACTGACCAACTCCACTCTAACAGAAACGGCTACAGACTTTTGAACCTTTGCTCTTCTGAACTGACTCTTCTCAAGAGAGTTTTAGAATATCTTATCAGTCTATTAACACTTTCTTGTTAGTAGTTGCCCATTGAATTGACTTAAACACCCACAGCACCACAATCCACCACCACCTCCATGAAAACAGCAGTAGTGGTTGATAGAGCTGTGATGCAACTGCAAAGCATAAAGCAAACAAAACGTGACACTCATCAGTGGTTGAAGTGGTGAAGAAACGAAGCGTTCAAATGGCAAATAAGATTGGAAAGAATGGAAGGTGGGCTTTATGGGCTGTTAAATGCTGGAATTAACTTAATTGTTAAACTGCTGGATAAAAGCTGTTTGATTTTGAGTTTGGTCTGCGTTCCTCTCTCTCTCTCTCTCTCTCTCTCTCTCTCTCTCTCTCCCTCTCTCTCTCTCTCTCTCCCATCAGCCCTCTGGGGGAAACAGTGAGTGATTGAAAGCCTGTTAGATGACATAGCTCTTTAGGAGCAGGGCCAATAATACATCAACAGATATCACTATTGTTACAACTTCCCCTTTTCCAGTAACTGGCAAGTTTCATATAGACAGCTTTAGTTAGACAGCTATTGGACAGATGTATTTTTTTTTTATGTGTGCAATATTTTTAACTTGGCAAAGGTGTTCTGGTTTGCTACTGGTGTTGTGAGTGTGTGTGAGTGTTGGCAATGTATTTGGTAGGTTCGGATAGGTGCAGTATTCTCCACAACTCCTTATTTTGTACATTGCTTCTTTTTCTTCCCTGGTTCTTCCCTTCAGTTTCTAGGTTTTCAACTTGTGTATGTCCACTGGGGTGTGGCCAGTATGGGCTTTTGAAGGCTGATACCAATACCAATATTTTCGTATTGAGGCTGGCGATAACCAATAATTTACTATACTAATACTCATACTCAGTGTACTCAGTGTCTTTAAATTGCCCATTTGTATGCCCACAAATTCCAAAAGAGGCTCCCCTCAGAGTTTCATTCTTGTTAGGGTGGAAGAGAAAGAAAAAAACATTTATACCAAAATGGGACACTAAAACTCTTCACTGAAAGCCATGCTAATGAATTTTATTCTGTTATTATCATCATTACAGTATTATTATTGTTTGTGAACATATTGACGAGCAGTGATCAGGGAAGATCCATCATATCAGTGGGGGACTATGCTGACATCTTATTGTTTAATGAAAGACCAATATCGACAAACCAATATACTGGTCTAACCCTAATGTGTCTCTGGACACTAATTGTGCTTAAATGTGTGCGTGTTCTTGTGAATTTGCTAATTAAAATGAGAGTAGCATGACAATCCTAATGCAAAACCCAAGCCAAGTCTGTGAAACACAGGCAGGTCAGCTTGGGACGTGTACACACACACACACACACACACACACACACACACAGGATCCTGTGCCCTACCAAGACAGGCGGGTGTGAGCGTTGCTGTAGTCTAATCTATGTGCGTTAGACTTGTCAGAATGAATATCAGACAGTCCAGCTGAAGGGCAGAGGAGAGCCGAGGTGAGGGTGAAAAGGAGGAATCAGAGGTTTGGAGAGAGGAGAGGGAGAGAGGGGGCCGAGAGGGCTGGATGGACAGTGGGAAAGATGGACAGACAACAGCCTTAACATTAAGTGGGTTTCCATCCAAGTATTTTTCTGGGATTCATGACATATGCAGTTTTCTACTAAAAAAATGCCCAAAAAATGTTTAAAAGGACGCAATAAATGGGCTCAGTTCTGTCTCATTATGCAGCAGTTCAACCAGTCAAAAGTGGCTTTGGATGCTCTGAAAGACTGACAGAAATGTCTCTGTGGTTGTATGGCCCGTAGTTTTCACAATAGAATATCATGTGACATTTCAAAAGTTTGCTTAATTTGCTTGATGAATGGACACACACCACTAATATGCAAATAAATCTTCTTTTGGAATGCCACAGTTTCTCAATAATCCTCCATAAACAGACTGTATTCATGTTGCTGCTCTTCTTCTTCTTAATAGTTGAACTTAGTTTTACAGCCATTCACTCGTGGGAATGTTGGGGATTTCAAATATTTGATCTGGGTTCGATTTCTTCAGTGTATTGAGATTTTGGTTTGCTTTTGTTGCAAGAATTGAAAATATGCTCTGCACTGTAATGAATAATCTCTATTTGTGTTTCATTGTGGGATTGATGCTTTATTCTATGGGTTTTAGGATACACCCATTGTAGAAAATCCCACATACATGTTTAGTGCACTACTACTTCCATCACTCTCTCTCTCTCTCTCTCACACACACACACACACACACACACACACACAAACCTCACACCTTCTCAAATATCAATATAATTCGATAGCTCTAAAATACAGAGGATCTAGTTTGTAAAGGGGCTGTTATTCTGTCAGCATGAAGATTGAGTGTTGGCAATAATTTTCAAAGAGGACGTGTCTCATTGTGGGATGAAATTCTTCAAGTTTCCTCATAAGAAGATTGACATCTTTGGTCAGGAGCCAAAATGTGTGCACTGGGGGGGATGAAACGAGAGGCAAACGTTTTAATCTCTAGCCCAGCCGCTTGCTTTCAGGGCTTGAGATTAATTCACTTTCTTCTCCTTCAAATCAAAATGTAAATGTAAATTGAACTGCAATTCATTTACTGATGAGTGAGCGTTAGCTGTAAATCAGCCCATTACAGCCGGAGTGTGAGAGGCTTTTTACTCCACGCAGCGCTCGCTCCTCTTGAGTCTCTCCTGAATGAGCGCAGCAACAATTCCTCTTGGGGGAGGAGCATTAGCACAACAGTGATGCGGCAGGCATATTCTGAATAAAACCGCTTTACTTTGAATCCTCAACACAGCGCTCATATCGTACATATCACCCCTTAAAGATGGCCTGTGTTTCACCTAAACCTCAGTCTGTATTAAGTTTTTTTTTCTTTTCTTTAAAAGCTCTAGATTTGTGTTTGGTTCAGCTGAGTTGTTGTATGTGTGTGTGTGTGTGTGTGTGTGTCAGACTCAACAGAGTACACCTGCTTCTGGATGACATTTACCTGGATCTGCTTCTGAGACCCTTTAACTCTTTCTCTCTCGCTTTCTCTCTCTCTCTCTCTCTGGCACGCACACACACACCCCCACACACACACATACACACACACACACACAGCCTACACTTGTGTGACTGTAATGTTACCCTGTAATGTGATATGCATCTGTTCTGGTCTGTATAGCTTGTTAGCAGGTTGAGGCCTGGACTCTGTGTAACCCTATAGTCTCTCCTAGCCAAGGTGCCTGTTCTGCCCTTCACTGAAGGCTGCAGATGTCACTTTGTCTTCACCTGTTCTACATTTTGGCTGTCATCGTGCAGGTGGGAAATCCAACTGGCCTGTGGTTAGTATTCATGCAATCAGTGGACGTAATTTGAATATTGACTAATGAGGAAGCTATGGAGACAGCAGTCGCCCACACCCTCAAGTCTCGTGTCCAAACAGTTTATGGCTAATTTCACTGCACCTGGGCTCCAGTGTGAGTGAATGGTGCCTGGTTCCTTGGTGTTATTCCTTAAATATTGGTCTGTTGGTAGGGACATGCGCACCAAAATCATCCATGTGTCCCTGGTAACTGGAGCTTGGTGCTCAATGCTAACACCTTAGCGTACACCATGTTGAGTCAGAGGTGACAAACATCTCAGTGAGAAAATGAGAACATGTCTAAATCTAAATGTTATGCAATATTAAATGATAGTCTGGCAGCTAGGCGTAGGAGATTGGTCAAATTTACAGAAAATATATTTCCAAACTTAAAAAAAAAATGTTTTAAATAACTAGGGACTAGTTTCCCCATTTCCATAGGAAGTGAAAGTGGTGGGTGATGGGAGATTGTACTGCAAAAAAATCACTGCGGAGAGAGTGAATATGTGGTTGCTTACCTGATAATAGCTCCACAAATAAATCTCATTATAACAACTATATTAAGTAGATTTTGTTATTTATACATTTGTTTAAACCATAAACAACTTTTTCTTCTTAACAGGTCAGTCTTCTTACTTTGGGTAATACTTGCAATCTGCTATCACCCAACAACATAGTGTATGCTAAAGTGTTAGCATGGAGCCCTGATCTACCAGGGACACATGGCTGAATTTGGTGTCTATGTTCTCATCACTCAGCAGCTCAAGACACTCTCACAGAAACCTGTATTCTTTTAACTCCTGATAGTTTGAGAGTATCCAGGCGCTTGTATACGCTGTTGAGATCTAAACATCTAAAAATACTGAGCTTGCACTTCATATAAAGAACGCTCAAAATCCTCAGGCTCCGTTTGAGTGAGATGGATAAGCAGAGAGTTTATGGCTAGGTTTGGTTTGTACCATCCAGGCAGTTGCTTGTGCGTGCACACACACACAAACATTGCACATTATGAAACACACACTTCAACTGCTTCGGTGACATGTGCCCCTGTTTCTCCCATGATGCTTTATTGTGTCAACTTCAACACTTCCTGTGTAGTTGGCAGAATGAGACCACAGTCTAATTGGCCAATTCGTTAACTACAGTGATTCCCATTGGCGTTTTCCCTTGCCGCCTCATTGCTCATTGGCTGGTTCCAGCTGTCAGATGAGGTTGTCACCGTCTTTGATATGTATGTATTAAGCGGTGTTGACATGTTGTTTTCACAGCACTAGCTTGCTGACACTGGTCTTTGAGCCCGCTGCTGGTTTCTAGGCCTCAGGCTACATGTCAGGGCTTCATAAAAGAGGAAAATGAAATATGCATCTGGTTTGGAAAGGCAGCAAAACTGTGTGTCCCCTTTTGTGCCTTCTATTCCAGGTGTTGCCAAGCTCAGGGGAGAGAAAAGCATTTTTATGAATACAGGACTTGGGTTCTTTACTCTTCTTGTCTTGTTTGTATTTTGTCTGCCTCTCTTTCTTAGGCTGCTAGAACTTGTGGGTTTAGAGCAATTTCTGGGGGAAAAATATTGCAAACAGTGAAAATAGTCTGGATGGAAGAAAGATTATGTGCTGGGAGTGGGACTGAAACCCATGTAGCCCGTCTCCCAGCACCAAACCATTCCAGCAACCAAGGGAATTTGGTGCCTCATATGTTTTGGCCAGCAATTGAAAAGGATCAAGAAAGATAAACACAAAGTTGACCTTTTTTAATGCATTTTTTTTGTTGTTTTTGTCTTGTTTTAAGCATGACAAAGTGTTGCTAACACGTGTCCTCGGGCAAAGCATTGATGTAGCCAGGCAGCCCCCTGTGATTAGTTATATTACCATGTTGGAGCTGTAAAAACTCAAAACATCTTGCTTATGCCAGTCTCTGTGCAATAAGGGGGTGATTTTGGGGGGAAGGACAGTAATGGCGAATAACACCCCCCTTGGTAATTCAACATATGTATGCATGCTCTGTATATTTTAATGTAAGACTTTAAGGGAAACAAATCCTGCATGTATAAACCACCTCTGCTCCAGCACTACTCTAAGCTTGCACACGTATGGTTATGATATGTTAGTTTTATATCCACTTTTACTGTTTGTTAGTGTACTCTTTTATAGTGTGTCTGGTGGGGGGGAGTTTCGGGGGCAGCACAGATAACCATAGTGCATTGTTTACAAAAGCCCTTTTTAATTTTATTTTATGCCAGGAATGGAAGGAAAAGTGCCCAGAATTTATGTAGTGAAGACCCCATTTTCTTGAACCACATGCACTCATACTGGCCTGTCATCCTGCCAGAAACTTCTCCATTATGATTTACTCACTACTCACTGTGAACACTCACAGTTCACAGTATCACTATCAGCTTTTCTTCAGTTCCAGAAAATGCTTAGATGGGACTGCTTAATCTCCATTAAAGGTGCATTATGTAAAAAAATACACTTGTTTTATCTGCCTAATTCACTAAAGAAAAGTATCCTCACAAACTGAGACCCGGTGGACTTGCCCTATTTCTCTAAATGAGGATCTGGTATTAGGTCTGGTATTAGGCCTGGTCACTTCTCCATTCAGATCAAACATTAACAGTAAAAACCAAACTGCCTCCTACACAGCAGTGAGCAAGTGTTCTGTTCAGAGGAAGCTGGATGGAGACACTGCAAGTACCAAAATTTAATGGGTGCTATAACATACAGCTAAACCTATCCTACAACAAGCTAGCTTAAACCAATAGTAATGTGTGTTTTTCTTGTTAAAGAAGCATGCCACTAATTCATACAACTTTAACATGAACCTCAACTTACCTGCTTGGTTAAATTGGTTGAGTTTTCTCAGAGTCGCTGTGATTATAAAAGAGTTGGCACTTGTGCACAGTCTTTGAAACGCTGATACTGTGTCTCACGTTGACGTGCCACCATCTTGAGCACTTCAACAGTCTCCTTTTGTAACCACAGTGTCTTTGGTTTCCTCCTTTTGTGGGAAATACACAATGGCACCATTATGTGATTTAGTTTATGAGGATGTACGATGCTGATGTTATCTGTCTCAAAGGTGAAGTATTGACATGGCTACTTCCACTCTTCTTGTTGAGTCTTAACGGAGTCATCCCTCCAGCCTTATTGATTGGTCTTGTGATGGCAAGGGTTCCCAATTTTATTCCATGTGTGCAGTCACATGACTCAGGAGTGAGGTGTCAAGTTGCGTCGGTGCTATTGATGTTGTAAAAACACTCATATTTGTATTCTTAACAAATTTTTGGTATTCACTCAGTACCTAAGTATTGATTCTTGTGGTTTAAGTGATAGGAACCAGTGTCAGTGGAATTAAAATTCATGCAAGAAAACAGTCATTTTAATTTTTCTCATCCTCTTGGTTTGCTCTTGCAAAGATCAGGTCTGTGCACCAAATGATTTTTCTGATGAAAACCTTGTATCGTATTGTATGTCAACTTCCCCATAACAAAGACAAAATGTTTTAGCTTGCATGTATTTTTTTGAGTTTATCTGTTTCATAAACCAAAAGGTTGTAGGAATTTCTGCTCTTGTGGAAGAGCATGGAATCTTTCGGTTAAAGTGTGAAAATCAACATAACTGGAGTTCGGAGGTTTTCACTCAACAGTTAATGATACTCAGTTTTACTCTCTCTCTCTCTCTCTCTCTCTCTCTCTCTCTCTTGCCTTCTTGCATGTTGCTCTGCATCTGTGTGTGAATGTGTGTGACATAGCCATGCAACTTCTCTTGTCAAAGTAATTCCACTCTGCCCATCACACACTCATACACATGCACACTTACACACACACACCCACACAGAGAGAGAGAGAGAGCTAACTAACGATCCCTTGCTAGCGAGCAAGCTAGTGTGGTGAGGTGGAAGAGCTAAATATAGTCCCGAGAGACTGTTGAATACAAGTCAACCATGGCTTGGGTTTCACCAAATCTGAATATTACCACTGTCCCATGGAAACCTTGAACACCATCATGTCCACATTGCAGAAATCCAACCAAGTTTTTCCATCGATGTTCATGTATTTTGAACATTTTTGAAAATGATCAGATTGGTCATGGTAAAGCAGGGCAAAGTTTGAAAATAGCGGGTTTCTGGAGAACTCTGTGTGCAGCATTTACAGGACAGATTTGGTTAAAAAGAACTCAATAGTGCATGCTGTTGCTGCCAGATGATCTTTGACCTTTACTATTGTCTGATCAGGTTTGACGGACATAGATTTTGGAAGGCTGATACCAGCAGTTTTGGATTGAAGCACAGATAAGCACAGATGCTTTTTTGCATGGCTGTTCAGTATCTACACATTTAAAAATAACATAACCAATCAAGGGATTGCACTCAAGCATAATCTTTATTGCAAAAAGCTGCAGGAGGGGAACAAATAAACATCACGGCCATCCTTAGTTATGTCTTTTGCACTTATTAGAATTCATGCTGACTATGTTCATGCTAAAAAATATGGAAAAACTGCAGATACTCAGTGCATTCTTGTGTAGAACAGATCAAAATGTCTCATTAGAATCAGTTCAGGTTAAGTGTTTCTATAAACAGCCAGCGTAGTACCGATCAATTCTACCATAAATATTTAATCAAGCAAACTGCATCATATCTATCATGTCAGACGTGGATGACAATGAGTGGCTGATATCAGATTTTTATTATAAGGCCAATATCAGGCCAGTATATCTGTGAGCTGACAGTTTGGTGTAACTCCAGTTTGATTGCTAACACCAGTTGCTTTACTGCCAAGGCAGCCAAGTAATGACATAATGGAACAACAGAACGGTTCAAAGACATGCTGTTGCCTACAAATTGACAGACTTTTAACCTCACAATAAAGGGGAGAG
>OMLF01032943.1:0-12147 GCA_900302615.1 Holocentrus rufus
TCTCAATATGAGATGCATATGTTTTATTTTGAAGGCTCACATCAGGTCCCATGACCCCTGCTCCCCTCGCTGAAAGACAACAAGAGCTCCCCCATACTCATTCTTTCCTTATAAACAAAAACACCAAAAACACCAAACGTTCATAAATCGCTATGGTGGACTAACTGCGGAAGAAATAAAGAAAGGGAAGCTATATCAAAGTTTTGCAATACGCAAAATATGCCAAACAGGAGTGAAATACACAGGTAGCATCACCAATGCGACCCACATCCAGAGATGCCATAGTGAGTGAAGGTGAGTGGCTGCTTCTCCCATGACACCACCTGCTGCTCCCAGCATGGAAAAAGGCACCATCAACATCAGCAGCACAGGCAGATTTCACTACCGAAGCCACAGCACTCTCACATTGCAAAAAATGCATCATAAGTAGAATCAAAATATAAAGATTCACACTGCTGCATCGTATCGTGTGTGTCTGCAATCATCACCCCATGTTTATCTTCTTTATTGTCTTTTAGCTTTTCTTCTGATGTGTATCTCACTGCATTTCAATGAGAAAAACACCTGCATGTTTAAACTCCTTCAGGGAATTCTGGGAGAATGAGGGTGGACTCTTGTCAAACTTATTCCCTTCAGCCCCGATTTATAATGGTACATATTTAAGCATGGGAAGCTTGTCTAGACAGATTCATGAATTTCATACCCTGAAAGAACCGAGACCCCGTGTGAAGAGTACGCTCTGTGTTCACCGGCGCCGAGATATGATCAATAACAAAGCCGCAACTAACTGTGACCTCCACTGAAATTCACTGACATGCGGGTTCCCAGTTAGATCAATGAACCTGAATATGCTGATTTGCTCACAAATGCGGGTAGAAGTCTGCCTGGTTTCTTTTCCTGCATATTTGATTATTTTTTCAGACCTAGTAAAAGTGGGTATCTGGACCAAAGGAAATTGGTAATGAAGCTGTAGATTTGAGAACAGTCTATGTGAGATAAATTATGCAAGAAGTCCTACTTCCTCATTATTTGATTAATTCTTTTTTCCCTGTGTCTTATTCCATCTTCAGTGGCCCATTACTTCCTATGCCACCAAAGTGGTTGCACACTGTGCACGCTGTTTGAGTAGTACAGTGAGGTAAATAACAGTTTGACTCACATAAGTCACTTGAGGACAGAGGTTCGTTCCTATACACATTGTGCACTATCTTTTACAAAAAACACAAATTGCTAAAACTAAACAAAAACTGACTTCATTTTTGTCACCAGTGCTATCACTGCAAAAAAGTGATTTGAACAGATGCTTCCCAAGATCGTGAAAAATATTGATTTATTAAATAGACCTATATCAAATAGTATAGTACTATTTGGACATCTGCTGCCCAATTTCTTCCCCTCAGTAACATTTGCCCACATAAGCTTTATGTAATATATACCACATGTACTTTTACATGTTTACATCACTAATCCCTTGTATATGAATTCAAGCACAGAAGCAGGGGAATGCTACTTAAAGAGTGACCTTTGCTTGCCATTAATGCTGAGTAAAACCTAAGCTCACCACATGTCTAAATGTCTGTATTTTTCCAGATTTTATTTGATGGTATAACCTCATCAGAGAACTACCTAAAACTATATTCTATCTATCTATCTATCTATCTATCTATCTATCTGTCTGTCTGTCTGTCTGTCTGCACAGATGTGATTGCATAATGTCCAACTCTTTCCATGCTCTATTGATGATCAAAGCAATTTACAGGGCTATTTTCATTTGGATTATTGCTTGTGCTGTAAAAAGATATTTCACACAGGGCGCCCGGGTGGCACAGGGGTAAAATCACCCGCCCACCAGCACAGAAACCTGTGGTATAGTGTGAACCTCTGCAATGAATTATGGTCTCCCACTGAACCCTCTTGCTGTCAGGTGAAAAGGAGCGTCAGGCAGGAAGGAAGGTGGGAGGCCACTCACTCAGACACAGTGACTCTATGGCATCTCTGTATGTGGGTCGCATTAGTGATGCTATTGGTGTATTTCACTGCTGTTTAACACGTTTTGCATATTGCAAAACTTTTATATAGTTTCCCTTTCTTTATTTCTTCCTTAGTTTGTCCATCCTTGTGATTTATGAATGTTTGGTGGTGCGTCGTAAATTTCTTCATCGTTGCTCAACAAGTTTGACGAGAGAGAGACGGACAGATGCAGGGGGAGAGAAAACAGGAAGGAAACACAAGTAATGTGAAAGTAACAACAGCAGTTAGTAGATGCCAAAAATAAAACATATGCGCGTCGTGTGGAGATGCACCGATACACTCAGTGCTGCATAGATATATCCGTGATCCACTTCCAGCTTTATACTGATACTTGCTATCTGAATTCATGCAGCTGCATCTTAAGCATCAGTGAATCGTTACACACCTATTGTGCAGACCTAGAAATGAGAAAAAAAATAGATGCAACTGAATACATGTTATTTGTGTGTAAGATTATTATATTATTCTTGATGTCTTTAAACCACAAGACCAAACATCTGATCTGTGATGTGAATATATCCTGACACTTCTCTGACGACAAATAAGAGACTTGCTGTGTGGATTGATGACATTGTTCTTGAGTGAGAATTATTCTTATGGCACAGAAAAGGCTTTGTCATCCACCCTTATGCTGTGTGAGACACCCCCTGCCTGTGTCTGGTAACAGAGACAGGTACTATTTAGCTGCAGCCAGCACTGAAGCTAAATACAGACGGTCCACGTGGATCTCTCATCCCAGGCGTACGCTCTGGGAACTTTTTCAGTGGAAACATCAAACCAGTAAACAATTCACTGACGGTTCAGAATAGGTATTCCCCAATGCCCCCTTACTGCCGGAGACTGTAAGAACCCGCGGTTATCCACTGTTTTAAGTGCATGACTGTTTGTTTTGTGGCCTGTGACTGCTCTGTTGTCATCAGCTTGGCGGGTTGTGTAAGCATCGGTGCATTCATGATTTGTCCTGCACCTTGGGAAATGATACATAGGGCCAGGGGTCACGTGTGTTTATTTATGCCTGTGTGTGTGTGTGTGTGTGAGTGTGTGTGCGTGTTTCTGTGCCTGTAGTGGGCATCTAAGACTGAAAGAACTCATGCGAAGTTGTGAGCAAAATCTGTTATTGCTAAGCCTCTCCCCAGGAAATAAAGCTTGTTTACAAGTGTTATGCATAGTGTGTGTGTGTGTTCCCTAAGTGTGCCTGAGTGTGTGTTTTGGAGATGTTTGCATTGGGTTTTATTTGAAGATACTCACCCACATTGTCTCAGAGTGTGCATGATTAGAAGTTTGGATGTGTGCACGCATGTGTCTGCAATTATTGGCAGTCATGACATTTGGAGGAGACGTTGTCACCTGTATCGTTAATTTGACCTGATAGATCCTGCAGTTGAACATAAGTAAAAGTAGTAAAATGTGTGCTTGTATTTGTTCTCACAAGGATACAAAGATTATGAAAATCTACCCAAGAGAGCATATTTTTCCAGTCATCACTTTTTCCACGGGGTTAATTCTCAGCGTTAAAGGATAACTCAGGTATTTTTAAACCAGGGCCCTATTTTGCCATCTTTTAGGGTCTAAATAATTTATAGGGACAGAAAGTTTTGGAATTGGTCCAGAATTTTGTCAGAACGCTATAACTGCAATCCAATGGGGCATTTGTCCGCATCAAAGTACATCCACTTAAAGTGCTTGTTTTTGCCACTGAGAGGCTCAGATTGTTATTATTAGATATCGGTGTTCAAAAGTACAATTGTGATAAGATTAGCAGAAAGTATATAGATTTTGTACATATTAGGGTAGCTATGTAAAATCAAGGTCTTTTAAGGTAAAGTGTTAGGCAATGAATTTAGTCAGAGAAGACCCAGTATAGTAATACAAACCTGTGTGTGTATGTGTGTAAGCCTGTGTTTATTATCAGTCTCTTGTCACATCGCCTGCCAGCTCAGATTGTGTGTTGTAGAATATCTACCCCAGAAGATTTCTCTCACATGTCAGGGATTCAAGTTGACAGAGGCGTGTAATTCCCTGTCTGTACACACCTCCTTTCTTGGCAGCTCTGGATTATACACACTAAGTAGTAGACATTTCTTTTAAACCTCTCTTAGCTGCAGGCGGCAGGGGGGCCTATACTGTACAGGTAAGAGAAGGCCGAGCTCCAGTTTCTGTATTACTGTAATGAGCATCTGCCCTGCCGAAGTGTCCTTGAGCAAGACTTTGAGCAAGACTCTGAATTCTTGAGATGCGCTTCTGAAGGTTACCACTTACTCTGGTGATCCTGGAGGAGGGCAAGCAAAAAGAAAAGTTTTGTGGGGGATCAATAAATGATTTCAATTATTTTAACATTAATTTTTCATCACAGATATACTCAGAACATCTGGGCATGTGCAGAATATCAACGATCTCTCCCTACTACCGAGTTCCAGCTCCTTTTGCATAATCCACATCTCAGTTCATTATCCAAAAACAAATTCTCCATCTCATCGGCTTCTCTTTATCTTCATCCCCTCCTTTGTGATTGCTATAGATTTAATCAGCAAAATCAATAAAGGCTATTGGCTTTTGCCTGTATTTACCACATCAGTGTGCTTAATGAAAAGAGTTAAATCTCCCTAAATGCACTGAATGTCCAGTTGCATTTATTTATATTTACGGCTTAATACCTGATGTCTCAGCGGAGCGAGGAGTGTATGTGTGGATGCTGGAGGAGAGTATGTAGGCTTCAGTGATTGAAGTGCTTGGAGGAGGGAGGGAAGAGAGGGTTGAGAAATCGAGACAGTCTGATTTGTGTCTGTCTGAGTAAAAAAAAGAAGCAGCCTCAGGCGGTGAAATGAATCTATTCCATGTCTCTAAACACCTGAATTCTTCAAAGCGTTGGGGATTCCACAAATGTCGGATGGTATTTATTCTTATGGAAATCTTGTCAATGTAATTTTTGCATGTTAACAATCGAAACATCACTGGAAACCAAATTAGTCAAAGCCTAGCTAGCTAGCAATAGAGCTTCAAGAAGATCTTTTCGATTCATACAGTTATACATTTTCGTGAACACTGTGTCATGATTGGTCAAATGCTCTTCTGGTACGAAGAGTTTTTCTGGTGGAAGATGACAGCTTCCTCTCCTCACAACTTAACGAGCTGAGTAACAGACTTTTCTATGGAGCATTTGAAGATTGTGGATGAGACAGTCTGGCTTGAGAGACTATTTGTTTACAGTGACGGTGTCGTGTCGGCTCTCCCCTGACATCCCTCGTCGTGATTGGCTGGTTGGTTAAAAAGCGTTTGACGTCGGAGCGCTTTTTCTGAAAAAGTTCAGCTATTTTCATTTTTCAAAAGCGCCAGCGCCTTTTAAAGAGCGGCCGCGGTGTGGCCGCAAAACGATCGCTTCCCATAGGAATCCGTGTAAAAAGGTGGTGGCGGGTGGAAAAAAAAGACACTGTGTGTGTTTACACCCCCATACACACACACACGCACACACACACACTTCTCTAATGAGGATGGAAATCGAGCTGTCTCTCTGCTGTCATCCCTCTCTGTATCCCTCTCTGCTAGCAGCTGTCACAACAAAGATGTGGAAAGTTTGAAGTCTCTTTTTATCCTTTGCGGTGCTGGACACTGCCAAACAGTCGAGCAATCAAACACACAGCCGCATCTCACCATCACTGTGATCCCTCTGTTCTCCTGTTCAAAACACTTCGGTATTATTCTCCCTCTTGCTCTCTCTTCATTTCAAGTACCTTCAACTAAGCTATCTCCTCAGGACGAGTGCCAGAGGAGTTTTCCCCTCTCTGAGTACCTATATACGTGTGTGTGTGCGTGTGTGTAATTATATACATATATATCGATGTGTGGATTGCATGGGAAGAGAGTGAAGTGTCATCATGTGGCTTCCACCAACCCAGATATTCTTCCTGTACAGCCTACAGAGAGCCAGATATTACCTCCGTCTTGCTCCCACTCTCCCTGCTCCCACTCTTCCCTCCTTTGTGTTTTCACTCAGATGCATTGAGGACGAGGTCAGCCTGTAACAGAAAACGAGCCCTGTGTGTCTGCACAGTGGAATCCCTGTTGCCGTTTGGACTCCAGCCCAAAAAAAAAGCTGCTGACTTCTCAGCTAATTGTGTGACACTGTGACACTCTGTCCTATTTCTCCCTAATGAATGACACATAAATTCAGGCACCTGTTTCTGCTGTGCCTTCATATGCACTGCACTGACTTGTGTGTGTATGTGTGTGTGTGTGTGTGTTCATCTGCAGTGGAGCGATGTATGAGTGTGATGCAATCCGGGACTCAGATGGTAAAGCTGAAGGCGGGATCCAAAGGACTGGTGAGGCTGTTCTACCTGGACGAGCATCGCTCCTGCATCCGCTGGAAGCCTTCACGCAAGAGTGAGAAGGCCAAGAGTGAGTACCCATGCATAGCCACATATGAATATATGCAGACACACACACACACACATGCACAGGGAAATGCACATACACACACCACCACTCCGACTATCTCTGTCTGTCTCCCGGTTTCACTTTCTTTCTTTCATTACGCTGCAGGATCGGCTTCTTAGACTTGCGTGCACTTTCTTTTATCCAGCTCTGCTTATTCATCCCCTCTCCAGTCTCTTTCTATCTGCTCCTTTGTTGTTTTTTTGGAAAGTTTATTTCAGAAAATACACATCTTTTTCATGCGTATTGCAAAATACCCACACCATAAATAATAATTCCTGCATTCCATACACAGACCCATTTTTTCCTCTTCTAGAAAGAAATTCAGTAAATCATGAAGTAACTTAACTGATGTATATTTCCTCACATCGCCCATAGACACATTTTCACTCTCACACAAAACCTCAGACAGTCCTCCTTTGTGGCAGAAACCCAGCTGTCCTTTTTTCCCCCCCTGAATGTGCGATGCATTTCAAAAACCCGAGTTAGCCACAATCCCATTTCTCTGACAGGATTATCGTCACACAGTTCATGGCCCCCTCAAACCATCGTTGTCATTATTTTACCTCGCTGGTTTTTATTTATCAGCCCACTGAAGCATACACCCTAGTATGGAGTGTGTTTACATGTGTACGTGTGGCTGTGTGTAGACTGTCAGCATAAGATAAGCCTCTTAGCTCTTCTCCATTGACACGATTAAGAGAAACACAGAACAGCTGCCCAGACCATTTTCCAGGGTTTTTTTTCTTTTGTGTGTGTGTGTGTGTGTGTGTGCAGGCATGGGTGCACATATGGGGGCGTGCATGTGTGTTTCTGTGTGTGTGTGTGTGTGTGTGTGTGTGTGTGTGCTGGCTGTCTGGCCAGGATCAAAAATAAGGCCAGCATATTGTTAGTTTCAGTCATAGTTGAGATTATGTAAAGGAAAGAGAGCGTGTAATGGGGGAATGTTCATTTGACAACTCTGGAATGGATAACGATAACATGTTTTTGGGGGGTAAGAAGACAATTGAATTAAGCTCCATGGCGTCTCAAAAACAGCATTAAAAAAAAAAGGTCAGAACAAGCTTTTGTTCAGAGGGAAATTAGGGGAAAAAAGGATTAGTGCATGAAATGAAATGTTGAAGGGGTCACTAATGAATTGCTGAGTTGCTTGGACTCAATTTAACACCACAGGACGTCCAAAGACCCCACCTGAGACACATGGAGAGAGAGAGAGACAGACACACCGACCCACAGACAGATAGACAGATAGAGAGAGAGAGAAAGAGAGAAAGAGCATGCATACGCTCCAGCAGGCAGAACAGGACATAGTTTACTGGAGGCTGTTTTTCTCTCCTAACAAAGACACAGAATCAAAGATAGCTGAGTGCATACTCCAATCTCATTAGACTGTGATACAGTCTGTGGCCGACACAGATTGCTTTCTCTGCGGATTTTCATACGTGAGCGAGACGGGTGGAGGAAGTTGCAGAAATGTTTGTAATGTTATTTGTCAAAAAGCCGTGCAACTTTTGTTTTTTTTTTTCCCACCCCAACTATTTCAGTTTACACTCTGACTCTGTGTGCTGCTTTCCTGCTGTGAGCTTCTGACAGAGGAACGAAGGAAGAAATTTTGGCTCATAAGAGAAGTTTTTGGGTTTTCGCTTTATTGTAAATCTGAAAGTTGCAGCTGCCAAGTTCAGGCACAAAGTTCAGCTGGAGTGCAATTCAGCGTTAGTAAGAATCACAAATAATAGCTTCCTCTCTCTGTGTTTCTGTCGTCTCATAAATGCTCCTAACTGGTCTTTCTTCCTTCTTTGCATCCCACTTCCTCCCTCAGTCACCATTGACTCGCTGTACAAAGTGACGGAGGGGCGTCAGTCAGATATATTCCACCGGCATGCGGAGGGCAGCTTAGACCCGGCCTGCTGTTTCACGGTTTACCATGGAAACCACATGGAGTCCCTGGACCTGGTCACGTCGAATGCAGAAGAGGCCAGGACGTGGGTGACCGGCCTCCGATACCTGATGGCTGGGATCAGCGATGAGGACTCGCTGGCCAAACGGCAGCGTACACACGACCAATATCCTTCAGTCACACAAATATTGTACTTCATATAAACACATATTCAAACAAATATGAGGCACCAGTTATTTGATTAATAATTTGTGCAAGTTCACAAGAACTAGCTCAGAGTTCAGTTTACAGTCCCAAAAATAAACTAGTTCATGTTCATTTCTTCCCTTCTTTTTTTTTAAATGAGCTGCTCTCAACATTCACTCATAAATATTTTCTGAGACTGGTCGGATGCTTCAACTCGATGTGTCTTTTCAAGTTTAATGTTGGACGTTCTGACTTGTTTTTTCGGAGCCAGCGGCACAATTTGCACAAAAATGTGAGATATTTTCCGTTGGAATCTGTTCTGATTCGTTCATAAAACTTATTCTCACTCTCTCATATTCATACGGACGGGCTTCAGCGGTTCAGGTACGTTGTCTGAACGTGCTGCATGCCTGTCGCCATAAATCCTCGGCCTCGGGTGCCGTAAAACAGTGCAAGAGAGTCAGTTAACAACAGTCACGTTCACGTTCTTTAGTTGTAAATGGATACATTCAGTTCACCAAAAACATGAGCATGTTCAATGAACGTGCTCTTTTAATGCATTCATGCACAACACTGTTTACAGCTGCCAAGTGAGGGTGACATATTGTTCTGTATTGTAGCCTCTGGTGTAACCCAGACATTTTCTGGTGACCAGATGCTGTGTCTCTTCTGGATTTATTCTGCCTAAAATAAATGTTTTAATACTGCACTTGTTCAGAGTCTGGGGTTTATGTACAGAATTACCCCTTTTACACCAGAAGAACGGTTCCTAGAACAGAACTTTTGAGGTCCTAAACGGTCCCTGCCACGAAGGTAGTAGTCCCTGAGCACGAGAGCATCACCCCCGCAGTTTTTTAAAAATATGAGCAAGTAAAAAAAAGTAAATCATCATGAATATAACAACGGCTTCAACCTCTTCAATATTTGCTGTTTTGCTGTTGTCAGTCACTACACGCATCCTCCTTTTTATTATTAAATTCACTGTTCAAGGTGTGGGTCACACACAAACACAGTGTATTTATATTTTATGCAGTATACACACAAACACCCTGCTCTCCTTAACCCTTTTGTGTAACGTGGATGAAGCAGACGTTTGAGGAGGCTGACAAGAACGGAGATGGACTACTGAACATCGAAGAAATATACCAGCTGCTGCACAAGCTGAATGTTAATCTGCCACGCAGGAAGGTCAAGCAAATGTTCCAGGTCAGAATACAAAACCATTTCAGTCGATGCTGAATGTGAGGTTCTACTTAGACTAATAAGTCACAGCTTCAGCACTCGGAATAAATTTTCAGACGTCAGTGAGATCCACAATATGGTTATTGAATGGGATGCCATGAAGGGCGTGCTGCAAATACAAAAACACAAATTCACTCATTATTTTATTTCTCACGCACACAGGACACTGCTTTCACATTCACAGCGAGGCACTTGCATTCATATATAAATACTCTTGTATTAATTATCCAGTATTCCCTTGAAATAAAGCTCTGTACACATAAATATAACACGCTGTGACATTCACTAAAAAACACTTCAATTTCGCATTCTTGCCTTTGCTCGAACTTTGATAAAATCTCCTTACCTATAAATATTCAAGAGCTCTGACATTACTCTTGCATTTTTAAGGATGCGTTTGTGCCATTCAAATAAATGTGCAAGAAATATTTCATTTGCAGGCTAGAAACATTTTTAGAGGGCAAGAATGGTGGAAAAAGGCTGCTACAAATATTAAAACAGAAGTCATACTGAGTTATGTCAAAAATCTTGAGGTGAATTGTAAAAACCAAAAAGAGACTTTTTCTGATATGTTTAATGACACCTTTTCACATTATATTCATTGACTGTAACAAAATACTTAGTTTGGTTTGGTTTATTGACCTTTATCACAGCTCTAATCTTGACAAAGCAGAGGACAGCGAGGAAGAATTTAACCTTAGCTCACCTTAATTCTCTCTTTCAACAACCATCTGAGTCGGATACTTCAAAAGTAAAAGTTTTTGGAGAGTTTTTTTTCTGGCAGTTCTCATTTATGTTTTAATTTGGACTGGGCTGAACTTGTCACTTTGGAAGCAGACAGTGTGAGTGCAGGTCACAACTCATCACCAATATCACCCTTCAAAAGTTGGTACAGCATTTATAAAATAATGAAATAATACCTTCATGATATTAGCATAAATATGATAGCATTTTCTCATGAAAAGTCCAAAAGTAGAGTCTCCCAAAGTCTCCAAAGAGGTCTTGTGACCACCTACATGAGACAGCTATAGTTAGGCTGGGTAACATCAGTTCAGAGTGATTTTAAGATTTGAAATAATTTATAACAATCTTTGCACTTACACATAATGTGTTATTGTGTAGAATTGTCTGAAAGAAACGCCAAAAATTGTCCTTGTGGTCCTGGTGTGGTTTCCCTGTTCGTGTCCCTTCCACACCCCCAATAGGTGAGAGGAGATAAAGAAAGAGAAATCATGCCTAATGTCGCCTCAAATTATGGGTTTAGGCTGGATAGACAAGTCCATTAATCCATCTCATTTCATTCCAGCCTGGGCTGATAACAGCAATCTTAACAGGTTGGGCATTTACCTTAAATACACTGGACCTGTTTGTTTTCTGTCCATGCGTTTCTAATGGAGTCCATCACAGAGATTTATCCCGCTGGTTGAGTGTAGATTCTGGCACTGATCAAGTCCCCGACGCCCAGAGAAAGCTCATTATGGGAGTGTGATGGAGGCATTAGCTGGTATTATTAGATTTGGTGTGGAGCAGAATGAGGGTCCCCCGAGATCCAGGTAATATGAGAACCGGGATCCCAGGGAGTGGAAAGTGTGAGGTGACAGGATGGAAAGAGCGGCGGGTTTTGTGTTGCATATCCTCAGGCAACTTGTAGAGGGAGAAAAATCGGTTAGAGAGGTAATGTGTTTGCGAAAGAAAGGCTGGTACATGGTATGTGCTTGGTGGTATGAATTTGTGTTTGTCAGAGAGAGAAAAGGGAGAGCAGGAGGTGGGAGGGAGAGATGGGAGAAATATTGCATATCTTATTACAGTGTGGTTGGTTGGGGTTCCCTTGAATTACACGGAAAGAAACACTGGTACATCTTCATTTGCACGGCTCTTCTTGGGAATTTCCTGAGATTCACCCACATTTCATCTAAATTGTTGAGTTTCTCTTACTTCAAGTTTAGAAATGGCTTACAACTCCAGGTACCTTAAAAGCTGAAGCTGGAAAAGGAATTTGTCTGATTATGGTCTGTGGTCTTGATACGATCTCCACCTCATTCCTCTCAGCGTGTTCAAATGGAAAGTTGATCATGTTTTATCTACTTGCTGTTCATGTAGTAGCTGTTTCTCTGCATTATATTTGATGTCATTCTGTGTTCGTTATTGTGTTTATCATTACTGTTGTTTTATGTGCATGTCTAGTTATCGTGTGTTGATTTGTCTTATTTCTACTGGTTTTAGTTTGAATCTCTGCTTCTGACATTGATGCCATTTTGGCCAAGGCTTCTCTTAATAATAATAAAATTAAATCAAATAAAATTAAGTTATAATTGCCTTTTTTTTTTTTTTTTTTTTTTTTAAATAAATACTTTTTTTTG
>OMLF01032944.1:3616-16662 GCA_900302615.1 Holocentrus rufus
CCTCGTCTGTGCCCTTGGCCCCCGGCAGTTCCTTAAAGACGGGGCTCTCCTCCTCCTCCTCGGGGATCTTGTCCAGGCTCTCGTCAGAAATCCTGGACAGGGCCTGCTCCTTCTTGAGGCGACCTGGAGGAAACGGAGCAGGAGGAGGACGCCATGAAAAGCCCATATGTTCTCACAAGATAGATGGGGATCCCTCTGAACAATATTCACATCATGGTGTCTTGTTTACTAATGAGAGGCAAATGGGATGGTTTCCATTGTAATTTTAGACATTCAGACAAATGTAACAAACACTCCTCTGTGTTTAGAATATTAATGCAAGACGGAGAAATGCTGGGAAAAAAAAAAAAAAAAGATTTGAGTTAAAAGGCGCCTCGGGTGCTTTAAAAAGAGATTAGATGACTGGAGGCTTCGCGGCGTGGGACGACTAAGAAAGGAAGAGGTCCGGGTTGGTGCGCAGGATGCATTTTTGTGGGTCTCACACCTGCGGTATGTAATTTCAAAGATGGGCGCAGCTCGTGTTTCGGTATAAGTGTTTTTCTCAAAACGGCACCGCTGCTCAGCCGCGATATGAAATTACAACAAGGAAAAGCCTGGAAGTGGAGACAAACAAAGGGAAAGCTATGCAGTAACATTCCACAAACAGCACAAACAGAAGTATAGACATCAGCTGATCCGGAGCGAACTAATCCCAGCACTGACAGACGCCCACCCCCCCAGTAAAAAAACACATAAACACTTTCTATCATCGACTATTTGACTCTAGCAGATGCAGCGACCTCCAGACTGGGATGGATAATATCACCTATAATCCTTGCCGGCATTCAGAGGTCGCGACGCGTTAAGCAACGGGTCAAAGTTGTGCAAGGAAAGATTTGAAGTGGAGAGAAAATAATTCCCCCGGTCACACAGGGCAACACAGACGTTATTGACTTTCACATTTGACTGTTGAACTTGAACACCGAGTCGCGCTACAGTGGATGATTATATTTTTAAAGGAGGTTCCATGCGACGAGGTTAATGATTGAACCTGAAGTTGAATATCAACGCTGCAATAGCACAATAATCATCTTGTAGCTTTGATATGTGATTGGCATCTCACACATGCAGAAAAACATCCAGTAAAGTCAAAGAGGCTTAAGTAGACCAGACTGATGTTCTCATTCATCCCATGTGATGCAAACTTTTTTTTAATATAACGGACTCTCTGCCCTCATGTCCACCACTCTGCCAGGTTTTGTATCTCCTGCTCTTTCCTGTGTTGCATCCAAAATGCCATATCTGTGTTTTATCTCTTTTGTGATCATGCACTGTGTTGTGTGCCTCGCTGCGGGCCGAATTCCCCATTAGGGCAACAATAAAGTCTGGAACCCCGGACCCTTCATCTGAAAGCTTTTAACACTGCGGGCTATGATCTTAACCCTGGGACACGGGCAGGACAGTAAAGCCCAGCAGCTCTACCGCTGACAAAAATAAGTGTCTGAGCGCGGAAACCAGACCACGCAGAGTTCACCGAGTTTTTTTGGAGGCTTTAGAGGTTTTGGCATAAGGGCAACGAGAGAACACATCCGCTGGCAGCCGTTGTTTGGTGTTACAGAACACAGCACAGAGTGTGCTTGAGCTGGGGTTGAGGCCCCGCTGTCGGGCCAGGGTCCGAGCGCTGGGCTTTCAGACGGCGTGAGAAAGAGCGGACACACACACACACACACATACACACACACAGATACCTACTTGCTATTTTCCTCCGCATCCAAGGACACACGAATATCCAGACCAAGGCAGCACAGACCAGCGACCCCGCTAAAGTGATTAGAAAGATGGCCCAGACCGGTAACATCTCTAACCCAAGTACTGCAATGGAATTGTGAACACACACACACAAACACACAATTAGCCACAAAGCACAGTTTAATCTGCCAGTGCCTCAGATAATTTAATCATACATCAATGTTGCACGTAATAAATGTAAACAATCTCTATCAAGAGTTTAAATTTGCCCGGGGCTTACATGGGGCTCCAGTGTACATGATGGAGAAGGTGTTGATCCCTATGGTGGTGGCGTAGAAGAGGGGCAGCGCTCGCAGCCCGTTTGGGACAGAGTCATCCTGCGGACATGAAAACACACAGTTTTGATGAGGTGAGATGTGACATCACAGAGCCGGGGCTACATGAGCACACGGTGCCCAGACTTGTCCAGAGACTAGGACCATTTTTAACACCAAGCATGCAGGTTTAACACCCACACACACACACACCCCTACACCCCCTCCACCCAGACTACACAATAAAATAAAGTGATTGAAATGGCCTTTACATGAGCACAAGTGCCACATCACACATTTCACCTCCAAGTTAACTGGTGTCATAATCCTCCAACCCAAATGAACCGCAGAGGTTTTTTTTGACGTTCCGCCCCAGTGGTTACTGATTAAAATTACATTATGAATATAAGTCAGAGTGCAATTTATTTATCATATTACATGGGGTAAAGTAATGCTGAGGTTAGAATTGCCTTCTTAAAATGTAGAGCATGTCCTGTATCATCATGTCACAAATTAGCAGGTGACCATTTACACCTCTGCTGATTGGACCTGAAGCCGATAATTACTCGGGACTGTTGCAGCGTTCAGGACGGTGGTGGGATTTTAGAGCACTGTAAAAAGATCGTATGCTGGTTTTCATCTGCCTAAGCTGTATTAATGTTTTGCTCCTCATTCCAGCTCCCCCTGCCCTTTGCATTGCCCATGTAGCAGACTAGCCAACATGTCCTTGAGAAAGACACTGAATCCCTTCCAGCTTCATTCCCCGCACCATCGCTCTGGATAAAAGCATCGGCTATGTGCTCAAAATGTAAATGCGAGCATTGTGGCTAAAACTGCATCTAGACCACGATGAATTCAGATCACACCACGCAGCCCCCGGCCTGCAGACGCTCACGCTGAGGTCCCCGATCAGATGACAAAAGACACAGGCGAGTGTCAAATGTAAGCAGAGCTGCAGATTAGCAAGGTCACCTCAGATATGAAGCTTTCCGTAAAGCAGAGGGGGAGGAAGAGCACTGATCGGCCTTTTGGCATGGCTTTCTCAAATGTTTTATAGTTTTGATAATTATGATTCATGTGCTTGTAACTATGACCTCTGCAGAGTCTAGACCAGCTCAGTCCAGTTTAAGGGTGTGAGAGAGCTCAAAGTGAAAACAAGTAATGAGGTCAAACTAGGTGTGTGACATAATTCTTGCACAATGTGTGGACTTAGAAGTTGGATGGGTTAAACACACAGAGTTGGGCCTGTTGAGGCAAAAATCTCACATCTACAAAATAAATCACCTTTTCTGACTGCACATTTTGCAACAGGAACAAGGCTAAAAATAAAACGAAGTATTTGATATGATTGGAAGACCAAATATTCCCCTTAGCTGACGCAAATAGTCTGCAGTGACTGAAATGAACCCGCCCTGGATTTGACCCAACTATACAGTAACTCCTCAGTCCAAATGACAAATCATCCTATGAGTCATTCCTGCATAATCCCATGGTCGTGACCTCAGGATGATCTGAAACACTTTTCTCTCCCTAGTCTGTCAGCGACTGCCTGTTACATAACTGCTGATCTGCCGGTGTTGCCAAATCAAATGGATTCTATCTGTGATGAAATGTGTGTGTGTGTGTGTGTGTGTGTGTGTGTGTGTGTGTGTGTGTGTGTGTGTGATGTCTATAAAAAGTTTTTTAACTGCCTAGACAATAAAATTATGCACTGACACCGCTGTAAATGTTTCACTAGATAATCAGTCATGAAACTTTATTCCCATTGTTGGTGTTTCAGCAGCCAGAAGTCTGAGCGCCCTGCCTAATAAAGTTAAAAGAAAATAAGTTTTATTCTACTTGAAATTAAAGATTTTGGAGCAAAATGTCCATCCTAAATTTCATTTACTCTCAAATTCAGTCAGAATTTATATTTTTCTTGAAACAAGTGAAAAAATCTGGCTGTGGGATGAGATAATCCCACTTGTTTCTATTGCAGGTTCGGTTGATTCAGGATTTTTTCTGGGAACAAGTATAAACAGGCTGAAACAAGGCAGAATGAGGCAGATCAGCCCACCAGGATCACGAAAATGACACTTGATTAAAAAAAATATTATGAAAACGTTGATTTGCATTAGAGGCGAGTGGGATTATCTCATCCCACTGGCAGACTCTCTACCTTGTTTGAAAAAAAAAAAGACTAAATGACGAGGAGATTCTTTGCAGTGCATGTGTTTGTGCTTAAATAACAACTGTCTATGATTATTTCATCTTATCATCCTGATCATTTAATCATTCTTCTCGGTTTCACATCAACTGACGGTGATGTGAGCTCACCTTATTGAGGATGAAGTGTCTGATGAGGAGGAAGAGGAATCCAGACATGAGTCCAGAGAGCAGGGGGGAGATGAACCACGACGACACTGGAGACAGAGCACAGAGAGCTGATCAGGACGGCAGCCGCAGATTAACAATCCATGACGGGAAAGAAGACCCTGGAACACTCTCACACTGTTTTATATCCTCAATCTGTGATGTTCGGTGGATTCCAGGAACTATTTTGTGATGACGCGTTGTACTTAATTTTGTTGTTGTACAAGCTTTCCCTCGGTGCGCCTCGTTTACTTCTACTGCCATTAGTGATTTTGTTAATTTCCCAGAATGACTGATGATAGTGATACGGGTATCATTGTAAGAGGCTGCATTGCATTCTGGTCTGTTGAGGCTGTAAGTGGTGAGACTTCAATTTCTCTTCTATTTTCTATTCTAATTTTTCTCCTATGATGCATTTCTCTCTGCATGACCAAGTCATATTGGCACAAAATTATGATTTTATTCTGATTCTGAGGGACCGACACCAAAACTTGACGTTAACTGCTGAACTCTATCCTGCTAGCTGAGCTGGAAATACCTTAACGCGACTGGACATCGCCTACGTGAGGCCAGTTATCCGTGGAAATGTGAAAATCACCACCAAACAACCAAAATAAATCCAGAAATGCATGGTGAATTGCCAGATGTGCTTTTTAAACAATGTTCAAAGTGTTTTCGGGCTTATTTGTTCCATGTGCACACAAAGAGAGACCCGAATGCTAAATGAAATTCTTGTGGGATACGCGATGTTGCCGTACTTGGCGCCCTCTCACATATATTATGGGATTGTCCTGAATTTTGGAATAACGTAGCAAAAATCCTGTCTGAAATATTGAATGTTGATGCAGCCGGCTTTGTTGCAGTCGCCTCAAGTAAATACTTACGGACAGTCTTTTTTTTTTTTGCTTTGAAGCGAAAAAAGCCTCCCCTTAAAGGTTTGTTTGAAGCAGGTTGGGATATGAATTCTGCAGCTCGGCAGTTATCTTATTCTTATTCCAGAGAAGTGCGCCGCAAAGTTACATAAGGCCTCTGCTGGGAATGTGAATAATTGGACGAAAGAGAATCAAATATGTGAGAGATTTAATGTGATATGTACGGTGGCCTGGTGTTCATTTTGGTGCATTTCTTGTGCATGCAGCCCCCTCGCCCGTTGTTCGAAGTGATTTGTTTTTTATGAGTAGGTGTCTTGCTGCTGTTCTTGTTCTGAGATCCAATAAAATACATTAACACACACACACATACACACCCAGCAAGGCCCATGGAGTCAAGTCACTCAACACTTATGCAGACAAACAACAGTAATACATGCCCACACACCATTCTCACCTATAGCCATACATATGCAGCAGTTATGTCTGTAAAAACCACACACACACACACACACACGTCTCGCACAACTCCGGGCAATTACCGATCTTAACAAGCTGCATCCACTGCACTCCCTTGGTGCCGATGGCCACCATGGAGAAGCCGATGGTGGAGCCCACGATGCAGTGCGTTCCAGAGATGGGCAGTTTGAGGAAGGAGGCGATAAGTTGCCAGACCGCCGACCCTGTGTGGGCAGAACAGAAGAAGAGCGGTCATTGAACCGTTCATCATGTTTGACCTGTCATTGTCTTCCAACATAATTGCAGGCCTTGCACAAAAACAAGTAAAACCTCTCTGGAGATTGTTTACGATAGGAGTCTGAGGTCTGGACTACGGACATCAGTATCAAATGAACTCACAGTCAGGTCAATTTTATCTTGATTTAAGTAATGCTAAACATGAGATTGTGCAACTAATTCCACAGAAAGTTCAGATTAAAAAGCTCAGCACTGAGTTTAATGAGAGCAGCACCTCTATATTACATCCTTACACTGACTTTATGTTTATTTCACTGCATTGAAGACATTTAATTTGACTCAAATTGAGTTATGACAGAATCTGACATCTTAATAACGGATTGCATATGGGAGCGCATGTGAAAATTCAAAAGTACTGGTTTAGGTTTGCGTTGTTTGAAAAGACTGGAGCAAAATGGGGCCTTTATTTAAAGTTTGAGCGCAATCTCAAAATTGCTGCGCAATTATCCGTCAACGCATCCTACTCTTCAAGAATCTGTGCATTTACCCACAACCGGGGTGGTCGAACCGACTGTGGATTGTGGCTTTACGTCAGAGGTAGGCCTTGATGTACAATGGCTAAATGAGATAATTGTAGTACTTGATCTGTCAAAAACACATCATCCTTTTAGTGGTTTCCACAACCACAGCTAAAATGTGGTTTTGTACTACACGAACAGTTGGAGCCCATTATTTAAATGATCAGGACCTAATCTAACCCAGGTCTAGTTTTGGTCAGAGCCCTCAATTGGACTTTGATACACAACTGTTTTTGGGCTGTTTGTATGGAACTCCAGTGAGATTAAAAAAACCAAACCATCATGGAAATTTACCAAGAATTATCTAATAAAGGTTGAGGCTGAGAGAGAGAAGAGGTTGAGACAAATAATTCCGTATCAAACGATGCGGCAGTGAAAAACCTTTCCTGCCTCACATGAAAAATGTTGAGTCCTTACTGCATCTTGGAGCAGGAAGTCTGTTGTTCTGCCAGTTTTCATCTTCATTTTTGTAAATATGTGACCTGGTAATCTGAGGTTGGTACACATATTCTTAGAGGCTTTGCACATGTGAGGGGTGAGCTAATCTGGATTACCCCATCCTTGAATAAAAAGACCTGGGTTCAAGCTCAGTGTTCTGCAGCTGACCTCTTCTTATTATTACATCTATTATTATGATTATTGTTGTTATGGCAGAAATCCGGAGCTGCTGTGGGGTTGAACATGTTGGACACGGTTAATCATATCATGCTGACTTTCCAATCAAACCGTACTCATAATGACAGAACCCTGTTACTCATTTCCCCCAACAACAATGTCAAGATCAAACGTAAACCCGGAGAGAAACGCCGCCCTGCGATGCATCTTACTCAGCAGCAGTCACGGCAGAAATTCCCCTCGGTGTGTTTATCCTGCATCAGTCCTGCATCAGTGCTGCTGACGATTCTTTCCTCAATGTTATGTAACAGCGCCTGATTATCATTCGAACATAAAACTCACTCGCCTCTACCTGCCAGAGATCAGCCCACTCTGTGCAACTTTCACACACTGAAAAAGAATGCAAATCTAGATTTTTCAAAACAAGTCATTTAGTCGCATATTCAGTCTTCAAATATATATTTTCCCCCGTAAAACAAGAAAAAACAGTCTGCCAATTGGATGAGATAATCCCACTAATCCCCAATAATTTCCTGAATAGTCAATGTCATAATTTTCTTGATCCTGGTGGGCTGATCTGCCTTATTCTGCCTTGTTTCAACATATTTCTACTAAAAATCTTGAAGCAAGTGAAACTGCATTGGAAACAAGTGGGATTATCTCATCCAACTGGCAGATTTTTCCAGTTGTTTTAAGAAAATTATGAGACTAAATTATTTCAGATGGAGATGTTTTTGCAGAGTGAGCAAGTCCCACTTACCGACCATGGCGCTGACCTCTCCGGCCATGAGCACGGGCACCGTGTCGTTGTACAGGGTGACGTCTATGATGCCCTTCCGTATGGTCTCGCCCACCTTGGCCCCCAGCAGCATCGAGCCCAGCGTCTCGAATATGGACGCCAGGACGCAGGCCTGCCGCAGCGTGACCACGCCGGAGCCCACCGCCGTGCCGAAAGAGTTCGCCACGTCATTGGCCCCCACTGAAAACGCCAGGATGAAGGCAATGACGAAGCCAAGAATAACCATCCACAGGTACGATTCCAGATCCATCTTGGTATGGTGATGAAGAATCCACAGGGCAAGAGAAAAACTAATTTAAAAAAATACTAGCTTATGTACTCTAAACTGAGGTGCTTTGTGCGTTTGTTTTTTTTTTTGTTTGGCGGAGGACTTTTATTTGCAAGCCCTTTTCTTCGTCCCCTGGTTGTGAAGAGTTCGAGGGGAGAAGCACAGCCGCTAACTAAACGTTTGGAGCTCAGTCCGAGGATTGGAGACGAGTGATGGTGGGTGCAGGAAGCATTCCATAGCTCAGGGCTGAGACAGGCTGTCTGCACGTTCCTTCACCTGCCAGAGAAAAATGAAAGAAGAGAAGACGGAGGAACAGATTACTATCATAAACCATGATTACTCTTTCCTGCCTGTATACCAAGCCACCGCTGACAACACGTCCCTGTGGCTCCTGAGAAAACCTAAAAACGAAGGAATGGCAAAAAAACAGAGAGAAAGCTAGACAGCAGCACACATGAGAGAAGGAAATTAGAGGAGCAGAGAAGACAAAGTAGGTGAGGCAATAAAAATATTAACAACAAAGGACTCGGAGGGGATGATGATGATGATGCAGAGCTGACTTTGATGGAACAGAGAGGAGCACTCAAGAGGTAATGCTGAGGACAGCTCAGATGGCCACAATAGGAAATCGCAGTCTGCACTTCAAAGAAATCAAATCAGACTGTTCAGAGGGCTCGCTGTCAGCGCCGCGGCTATAAAAAGACCCACAGTTTCCAGAATGAGATGTGAGCAATGCACGCAGCATCGGAGCGGACTATTAACACCTCACCCCTCGCACAACAAGGGGGGCGATGACGTCGTCGCCCAACCTGCTCGCGTTTCACAGGTTTTACCTTTGCCACACATTCAGGTCGCCTCTGGCAGGAAAACATAATTCAACCCAGTTTACACATCAGGCCGGGCCAAAACGTAACACTCCTGCTGCCATGTCTGACACGCCAACGGTGTCACAGTGACCCTGTTAAACTCTACTGGGCAATGAAGACGTAATGTCACACTGGACCATAATTCAGCCGTTTGTGTGATGTTGAAAAGTGGTTTGATCAGCCTGATTGACCCAGAAAGGCCGACTGAAACAGATTACAGTCTTATTGACGACAACAGCCCGGTGGATGCTGGCATGGCACATTACAGTGTAATTACAGTTACCGTTGCACTTATTATCTCCTCTCCACGGCACGACTGCTGAGGCACGTATTGCGTGACAAGTCAGGGTACACAAAAGGTTTGGAAACGCGCTTTTGGGAACGAGTTCGGTCAGAGCAGGAGGCTTTGCTGAGGTAATAAAAAAGCACCAGTGCATGGATTCACCCTCAGACTGCAATGCAGTGAGGAAAACAGCAGTGAGTTTTAGACTCTGCTGCTGGAGGTGAGACAGGTCACAAAATCTCAAAATCTGTTTTGGGATCATGACCGGGTACAATATTCATTCAACAAGGGGACATGTCATTACAGTGAATTCTATAAATTCTCTTATGATATTAAAAAAAAGAAAAAAGTTTAACATCTTTATTGTCTAATTATAGCATTTTACTTACCTAGATAAAATAGATTGATATGACCTAAAATCATATAGATATAACATTTAAAATTTGGGGGGACTGACATTAAGCTAAATTTTGCCACCTTAATCTAAAAGCGTGGGTTTGTAGATTATAGATGCAGAACTGAACCAGCGGACTGAGCTTCTGTTTGAGAGAAAAAAGTCTTTTGCGAAACCAGTGACTAATTTATAAGCACTTTACTTCTAATTGGTGGTCTGTCTAGAGCTTAAGGAGGAATTTCTAACAAAAAAGGACTGACCACAAAAAAAGTAGTTACTTTATGTGCCAATACATTTCTTTTGTTGTAACATTAGCTAACCAAGAAGTTTATAACATTAAATTTAAACTATCAAAGCTCAGTCTGCATGACGAGCTAAACAGCTTTGAAAATCAAAACACTCAAATGTTTATGCTATTTGCTCGCACTTTTTCAAACCAATCGCTGTTATTATGCTGGTTTCTTTTAGGATTTCTGGGAAAACAAAAATCTTTTTATGAAAACTGTGGTTGTTGTGTAATATTCTGTTGTGTCGAGGCTTTGACGTGGAAATGTCTTTGTTGGTGTGCAGGGCTCCAGTGATGGGCCTGAGCAGGTCTAGGTGATATATCAATACTGTGAAACTAGACAGTATCAATTTGGAAATTACATTATCGTGACGTGTAAGTGTCATCTTTTCCTGATTTTAAAGGCTGCGTTACAGTGAAGGGATGCAGTTTTCTGAACTTAATAGGCTTTTCTGGCTGATCTGTTGTTTTCTCTACCTGCTTGGTCAACATATCCAGATTACTAATGAACGTCTAATGAAAGCACCAGCAGTCATCCGTACAATACTGTCTCATCATCAGTATCGGAGGTATTGGGTGAAAGATAGTGTGATATTTGATTTTGCCCATATCGCCCAGCCCTTGGCCCGTGTGTGTCGGAAAGCTGATCACATCACATTTAAAACAGCAACGGGGCAAACAGCTCCTCTCATCCCTGGAAAGTTCCACATGGCTTGTTTATGCTGCAGCGACCAGCAGCAGCAACAACACGCTCTGGAAATGGAGGGTTAGACTACCGACACGGCAGCTCTCGTAAAGACTCTAATCCGCAAGTGTGTCATAACAAATCCCCACACTTCTGAACAATTCTCGTTTTTTCCTTTTGTCTGTGCCACATTATCACAGTTAATTGATATGAGTTAATGACTACACATTACTTTTCCTGCTGTGGCTAAGCCTGCTGTTGATGAGGGGGGGAAGTATTAAATGTAAACAGCTCGGAGGTTATTCTAACACATTCTCTTGGCTTTAACGGTGTGCTCTCCGTCACGTGGGGGCGAGCAGCTCCTTTCTGAACAGCCCCCCGGGCCAGTTATGACTCCTTCCTCTTGACTTTTTCCAACCACAACACACAAACGAGAGCCGCCTCAGAATAATTTCTCTCTGCTTCAGGTCGGAGTGGAACCAGCAGGAACAGGATGCTGCACCTGAAGGCACTCGAGTGCCTCTCACCTTTCCTGGCGCTGAACATGGCCCCAGGTGGGAAACTAAGAAAATGGGCCGGTCTGATGGATCTCTGAGTCCTTCCAATCCAAAACTCGCCGCAGATCCCACTTCAGTTCATTTTTATATACATAGAGCGAAGTGGGCTCACAGGCAGCAAATTTCAAAACGGCAGAGTAAAAATAATGTGAAATTCTCTTTTCCTTGCGGGCTCGGTGTCATTTCAGCACTCCTGGACCTGGTAGAGATTTGAGGTTTTGCAGCTGGATCCTCTGGTTGAAAGCCGGTCTCCAAACTCACTACAGACCACTTTCCACCTCCCCCACTAGAGCCACGTCCATCACAGTGTTCGCAAAGTTAATTAAGTTACACCATCAGATAATACATCCACCCCCCAAACTGAAGGACTAAATTTCTATTGACACCTGCATCCCATCATGACACAAATAGCCGCCTCTTAAAAGCAACAGGCTTTGCCAGAAACAACATCAAAATGTCATCGTTTAACGTCAACATGTAGGTCAGTTTTCTCCTTCAAACTTGTTGTTCATTTTTCATCCCTGTTGCCGAGTCTATGATTCATTTGGTTCAATTGTTATTACAGCAAGGTCTATTCATTTTATCTTTTTTTCATACCATAATTACTTTTATTTTATTATTGTTTAACCTCACTGATCTCAATTTGTCTGTTGCCTTTTACTTCTCTATTGTGAAGCACTTCCTAACACTGCTTTGAAAAGGTCTATAATAATAATAATAATTATTAGCATTATTATTGTTATTATAATCATTACCATCATCATTATAATTATACTTAGTAGTAATAATAGTATTTCTTAAACTGCTGTTGCTCTTATTGTGACACTCAGTTTTAGTCTTATTTATTGTTGCTTTTTCTTGCTCAAGTTTTTTGGCTGTTATTTTCTTTTATTGTTGTTTATTGTCTGCAGACCACGTACTAACACTTGAAAAGTGCTATATAGTTTATGCATTGTCAGCTGTAGGCCCAAGTTTGGAGGGAAAAACCTGAGAGAGGCTGAGTAAATATTTCATGTGGGGACCGGCGGCACCACATGAAGACCACACAGGCAAACAGCTCTTCACCAGGCAGAACCAGAGATGCCACACAGGAAACAAACAGTCAAACACGTCACCAGGGAAAACAGACTGTACGGTACTGTGCGGTTCAAGCGTGTGTGAAAGTGTTCGAGGGGAGAGAGGAAAATTGAGAGTGAGTGAATGAGAGTGAGAAGAGGGGGCTGCTCGCAAGCACCAGACCTTTTTAATCAGGTCTACAATTTTCTAAACGGGGAAACTCGTCATGACAGCTGCAGCTGACACCGGGGCCGCTCTGCAGACCTACTGTACCACATGAACACAAGTTCACATGCCGCCACTCCCTGCTGTGCACATAAAAACTATTTTCTGTAAGCTTACATAAAAGCAGTTTCGAGGTAAATTAGTCTTCCAGAAGGGAATCAAACACTTCAAAAACTGTCACAACCCTGAAGGAAAAAAAAAAGAATTCATCTACTCTTAGCAACAGTTTGACAAAGCCTTGCTATTAAAAACCAGCATGTTTCAGCTGGAATAGTTACAGGATTACATAGACAAAAATAAATAAATTCACATTCACATGACATCCAAAATGGCTGCGTCAGAGCCCACAAACCAATCAGACGACAGTATTTCTATGAAAAAAAAAACCTTACCCCTCACTGTGACAGTCCTGCTATGGGCTCATACTGCATTTGTCAAAGAGGATAAGTGCTCTGCCATTGTTTCCCATTCTCTT
>OMLF01032960.1:3966-14134 GCA_900302615.1 Holocentrus rufus
TTACCAAAACACGACTTTACGCACGGCGATGAAATCTTTTAAATAATCCAGCTAATCACCATTTATTAACGCGGGAATGGCGCGTGTTATAAATACACTTCGGCAGCTATCTCAGTGTTTTAACCTCAGCAGGCTGAAAGAGTTCAAGTGAGACGTTTGTAGACTGATTGGTATTTATGCTCCGGCGGCTTTAAATTTCCTCACCAAGGCGCAAAAAGTTGGGAAAATTATGAGATGCATTCAGGTGAATCTCCCATCACTCTCTCCCATCACAGCCTCATCCCTCAGTCTGTGTGGGAATTCATGATGTGGCCTTGTAGTCTCATCAGTATGTGCCATAGTGACCCATGTGTGTGTGAGTGTGTGTGTGTGTGTGTGTGTGTGTGTGTGTGCAGGTTTTCAATCCCAACCAAACACTGAAGAGGCTGATTTCACTGATTGACACAACTTCAGGCACACAGGAGGAACAAATCGGTGGAATCAGGTTTTTTTTAGTGGATGTTTGGGTTGGAAAAAATCAAGCATATGTTTTTCTCTGTGTGGCACATGGCTGGAGACTCTGGGTGTAAATATGAGGAGACAACACAGGCTGTTATTCTCTGTCACAATGAGGGTTCAGGTGACTTGAGGATTCAGAAGCACCAGTTAAAACTTCCAAAACCCGTTTATAAGAACAAAATTTCTGGGAACCAATTGGAGTCTTTACTGCTGGCTATTGATGACTCATTAGTTAATTATTAGACATATGTCACCAGACTTAGAGGCTTTGATGAAAATTGCAGCATCAAATGTGGACTAAACTAAATTTGGAGGAAACAGTCTCCCTCTCTCTCATACCTGCACACTTTCCTCATGTAAATGCATAGTCTAAATTGTAGTGATGAATTTATTGAATCCACAGCTCCATTTAGGCTCCAATCCCCATAGCATGCCTGTGTGGTTTGCTGCTGAGTGTGTGTGTAATGAAACCTTTGCCCTCGGATCCTGTGCTATGTCTCATATGCCACCCCGAGGTGCAGGTTTCGAGTGGCTGCAGATTTCCTGTGCCTTTTGTGTCACACACCGTCGTCACTCTCCAGCCGTTTCTAATTGATTGCGTCCGCAGGTTAATCGGACATTCAGCCGGAGGATCGATGTTGAACCGGGCTGCACCTCCCCTGCCGCTTCACACCCGAGCTCCATTCTCCAGGAAAACACCTCTTCCATTTAGTGGTTTCCAGAAACCAGCATCCCCCCCACCCCCTCGACCCCTTTTTCAATATAGAGACTTACTTCAGAAAAGACTGATGGACAAAGCATGTGAGAAAACAACTTGTTATTCTACCGTGCGATAGTATACCCCTTATTTATTAGATGTGTATATATATTTTCTATGAAGATGTTACGTCATTGATGAATGTTCAGTGTGGTTGTTGCCGGAGTGAAACTGGAAATATACACTTGGAGGTGCATAGCTTATATTACAAACAAGCTCTGTTGGAAATAAGCCTTCACATGTAGTAATCTTAGTAGGAAGGTTGCTCTCTTTTGCAGATGATTGCCATGTAGATGATCATGCTCTCATTTTTTGGTAAAACATGACATCGGCCATGTTTCCGTTCTTCGATTGAACCAAAGACTCATACATTTTCCCTCTCTTGTATAGTGTTGCAACTCAGAGTATATGCATATATGATGAGGTTCCTGTTTGACCTGTACGTACTTAATTTGATTGCTTGATCTATTGATAGCTGCAATGCGTCTCAGCTTTTTTAAAAAATTGTGTATATCAACCATTTTCCACTAACTGCAATTGCTATTTTTCTTGGTTGCAAACATGGATATATAGGCTGTTTCTCTTGCTATTTGTGAGTCTTAAATCTGTGAGTAGGTTATAGGTATTGCTTTCAATTCCTTTTCAGTGCTTACAGAGAAGAGGTTGAGTTACGTACAGATTGGAGTTTTTAGCTACACCAACACATTTTGGGGGCAGAGCCACTCTGGACACTGAAATAATCTCATTGGTTAAGTTAAACCTCGGTGGGCGGAGCCAAAGAACCACTGGTTTTTCTGGATAAGTAACATTAGCCCTATCCAGATGAAAAAGACAAGAGGTAAGAGAGGAGGCAGCTGGTATTACGAAGCCAAGTGGTCTGTTACCATCTGAAAAAAATGAAATGTAACCATACTAAGTTATCTAGTTTAGCTAGTTAGTTTAGCTGATCTTCCAAGTTCAGCCTAGCCACACTAGCCTGTAGATAGCTAGTAAGCTAGTTAGCCAGGCTGCTAACTTTCCAACATCATAAATGCTACGGTGATGAATGAATGCAAAACAGAATATATTTTGACCACTTCTTTGCCTTTCAAGTTTGCCAGTTAGCTTGCTCTGGGAAAAACAAAAAATGTCTTTGGCTCCGCCCACTGAAGTTTAATTCAACCAATGAGAGTGTTTCTGCTTCCAGAGCAGCTTTGCCTCTGAGAAGTGTCTGTGTATGAAAAAAATTCAATCTGCAGGTTAATTAAGGACTAAATTGGCTGTGTTTCATAATGAAAAATTGAATGGATACTGAATGAATATGACAGGATTGATGTGACACTTCTAAAGGCGGTGATACACAGGGCAGCGTTTATAGGGCAACTCTGATGGGCAACGGTCCCCACGAAGTTGCCACAGTATGTTTATTTTCGTGATGGAAGGACGTCTTGCAGGCAGGAAACCTTTATTACACTGTGGCTCATGTTGTTGCCTGATTTCTGGGAGTGCGTCCCACTTCCACTGCCCAGTGTATCACCACCAGCCCGACACATGCCTCCATGTTGTTGTCATCTCCCACACAGGGTAATAGCTGTGCCCTTTATCTAATGCAACTGGTGTGATGCTTCTCTGACATGCCTTCCTGTTGCCATCATTACACACAGTTATAGCTGTGCCCTTTACAGCCACCGTCCAATTTCTTATTTCAACGTGTGAGATCTATTTTCATACCTCTGAAAATATACATTCCATTTAAAAAAAAAAAAAAAAAAGATCTGTGTCTCGTGCTTTTTCTTTCTGTTTTCACACAGTAGCCTGTGATAGGCAGGGGCCCTGCGGTTCAACAGGGACTTTTAAGTGACCTGTTTAACTAGCTGCTGCTCTGTCGGTCTCAACCCTTTCATGCTTTACAACCACTGAACCTTTCACCCCTGCTTCCTGGTCTAAAAGTAGAAGCCATGTGGAGAATAGGGTTTCACTGCCAGTTGCTGCCTCTGAGATAAACTGCCTCTGCATAATGTCAAATGCACACACATCTCCGGCTGCCCCCCTCCCCCCTCTCCAAAACTGAGCTAATTCAATTAAACCCACATAGAGCCGAATGCAGATGACGGCATCGTTTTTGACACGTCCGCGTGCCAGAAGAGTTCACTGCAGCTCGAGGGGAACACTGCTGTATAAGGGAACCAGTTGTCCCCGCTCTGTCTCTGTGAAGCCTCGGTTTGCATGATCCAGCCTGACAGTCACCTACTACCCCAATCCTTAAATTACCCCCTGGTCCCTCGTTCTGTACTGCAACAAGATCTAAAAATGATCTGGTGCAATCAGATCCCATTTAGCGGACCACACTGGATATACATTTACATTACAGGCATTAACAGCAGCTCTAACCCAGAGTGACAATGACTCTAGCATTACACGCACCGAATATGAGGGTCTTTATCGTGCCATCTTGTATTTTCATTCATGTACGGTGGTGTTTTATTAGAATTGTCCACATTCCCAGATAGGAAATTGCAGAACTAGATGCACAAACCTCCACTGTTGCTGCACAATTCTGTACCTTGCAAAGCTGCGGCTTCCATAACAGATTACATTTGTGATTTTCCAACAAAATAGCATGAAAATACAATGCTGTTGAGCAGCCAACTTGAAAATCCTGGACGTTCCCTCCAACACATGAACGCAGCACAACAGTAATGGCTGGAGAAGGATAATTGTCTAGTGGCAGAAATCCCAAAACCAGATCATCACCAAAATCTGTTCAGTTGGTCGTTGGGCCAAGGGTGAGCTGTCCACCAAACTTCATCCAAATTGATTCAGAACTTTCTGCAATATTTTGCTAACAAGCTAACAAGACAGACGGGTGAAAACATTCAGTAACTTCATTCCAGCTCCAATGCTGCAGGGACTAAATTTAGTGAATATGGTAAAACAGGTGTGGAAAAAAACTGTTTAGAGAGCAGTTTTGCATGGTTAGGAAGAACATGGCACCATATTGAAGAAAAAGCAGCAAAGCAAAAAAAAAAAAAAAACCTCTTTCTCCTTGACAAACCAAAGAAATTTGCTGATTTGTGTCAGGAGGCTGTTCACATTGTACTGTCAAAAGGGGGAAAGAGCAGGGAGACAGAGAAGATAACATTACTTAATTACTTAATTTCCCCACGGGGATCAATAAAGTATTCTGATTCTGATTCTGATTCTGATTACAGCGTTTTCCTGTTGTTGTCATTCCTCCAACATGGTGGTGTGTCTCTTTTTTGCCGCTGCCAGCTGCTCTCCAAACATTACATAACAGGCGTCTGTGGCTGTTTCTCGGCATGCAGGTTTATCGCCTACTTATTCCTATCAGTCTCCCTTTGATCAACAGGAACTAAGAACTTGTGATACTGAGTGTATGAGACCATAAGGCAGGGTTCCCACACTCACTTGGACATGAAACTCAAGGACTTCTCAATGATTTTCAAGCTGTAAGAGATGACTCTGGACAAAATTAGATGCCAATGAGGCCTGATTTTTATTTACTCTTCCCAAGGCAAGAAATCCTGGAGAAATCATTGATTTTGAAAACTGCTGCAGCATCGACACAAATCTCCACCACAGGGTTTTTCTCAGAAAGTGAAGTATCGCTGTGAGGATGGACAAAGGAGAGAGAGTGACGAATTTCAGTGCTGTAAAAGAAAATCTGGCACTTTTAGATCCAACCATTCATTTACAAAAGCTTTTAAGGCCTCATTTTTTAAGGCCCAAGAAAGCTCTACTAATCCAGATTTGTTTGGGAGGTCTCCTGTATTATTGCTACCTTTTTTTCCCCTCACCCCCGAACACAATTAAAGTTTCATTCCAAAATGAAATATCCAGGATTTGACCCATTTTTGAAAGGTAAGCACGTTACAGGTTTGTATTGAAGTTATCTTAATAGACTTGCTCATAACAACACTTAATTTTCATAACCATTAAGGCTTTCCGAAATACTGCCTGATGATTTTCAAGTAGTAAAATGTTTCCAAAATGAACATGTTGGAATTAAAGCCCTAAGGTGGTGGTTTGAAACTGTTGTTGCACCAAACCAATCTTCTGGATCTGTGAAGATCACAAACCATCTTGACTGGTTTGTTAACAGTCTTTCTGGATGGATGGCGCTGGCCGACTTCATTTGGGAGCTGCAGCCAGTCCAGGAGCTGAACCATGATGAGGTGATGCTGACAGACAAGTCTCCCTCCCTCTCTCTCTTACTCACACACACAGACACATACTGCAGTGGGCGGCACAAATGCTTCCTCTGGCTTATCTTTCCCTTCTCCATGGCATCTCACACAGAATTCGGATCATGACGAGCTGTCAGACTCAAACTTGGTAACGTCCCACCACTTTGCTCCGGTGTCCACCAATGGAATGGTCCCATCGTTTGACATAAGGTCTCAGTTACATGTTTGATTTTCTGGGATGCTACAGCAAGTCCGCTTTGCATAAACATTAAGGCTCCATCAACTGAAAAAATGGCACCTGCTCTAACAAAATGATTGGCAGCATAGAATAAAAACAAATGCCAGTTTTTAAAGGGTAATTAGTGACTTGAGTCCTTGGTTGACAAGACAGTTATGCCTCTCCAGGCTGCATCCTTTGTATTTTAGAGAAGCTGAATGCTGAAAATAAGGTTATTTTTCTCTATAAGTTTTCAAAATTAACTATTCAAAAATTTCCTTTACAATTGATCACTAATCTGCCAGACAGACGGTTCTGTTACTGAGTATAATACAAATGCCTTGGCCTACAGGGGTGAAGGAAACTAGTCAAGCCACTGATAAATCATATAATGCTGACTCTAACAAAGCATGAATGCTGTCATGCCTCGTTGGTTTTATACTACTGAATTCATGCATTTAGCTACCCCAAGACATTTCCTGGTAATCAATAACCTTGCAAGGGCCCATTTTATCTGACTAAGCTGAATGACATTACGACCACTGCAGTACCTTGGAGTGCCTTGGAGGGTTATTGATCCATAAACTGATTAGCAGTGATTTTACCTGTCTGTCCAGTAAGTTAGTACTATGATGTGTATGCTGTTTTCAGATGGTGCTAAGCCATCCTGCTCCCTCAAACGACATCCATCCTCACTTCACTACCATTCAGCAGATTAAATAGCAACTTTTTTTTTTGACTGGAAGTCAGTGAGAGTGTCTCATATTGAGACAAATTTATTTATTTTTCTGTAAGAGGCTCACTTAATTTAAACAAAACAGTGTAATGTTAAATCCACGGGGAAAGTGAAACTGGAATTTCTCTTTAGTTGTGTTGTTTTTATCTATCTATCTATCTATCTATCTATCTATCTATCTATCTATCTATTTAACTTCTGATTTTTAGTATAGACAGCTGAGGTTTAAAAAAACCAAAAAAAAAACCAACAGTATTTCCTTGTGGAGAAATCCCACGTACTTTGGTGATTTTCTACCTGAGTTTTCAGTGGGCGGGGCTGCACGCTTTAAAAAACCCGAAGAGCCAATCAAATCTCTTCCTTCATTATGCCCTTAATATAGTAACCACCCGTTAGTTGACCGGAACTGTCAGTCAACCGCTAACCGCTAACTGTTTACCGGTACCTGCCGAATTTTCTTGCTAGCTGCAGTCGACCAGTAACGATGTGGACGTACGAACTTATTATTGTTTTGGCAATATCAGGCTGTGTTAGCTACTACTTAACACTACGACACCTTACCTAACTAAAGTAGCAAATATATAGGCTGGTTTCATGACAGGCTGCTCACCATACACTACTGGATTTTGCTGCGGTGGACGTTACATCTTCTGAGAGTCTTCATCCTCTGATTCATCAGGTTAGTTCGTGTTTGTCCTGTTCTACCTGCTCCTCCATGTCTATTTCATGTCGGTAAAGATGGAGAAACGCATTTAAATCGCCAGCGGTAAGAAATTATTTAATTGTCAGTACACTGAATATAACTTAGCCGTGTCTGGTAGTTTTTGGCAACATCGTCTCAACCGTCGTGTGGTGTAAAAACGGTACGAACCGTTTTTTAAATGGAACAAACCGTTTTAAACAGTTTGAACCGTTGGTTTGAACCGTTCTCAAAAGGGGCACAACCCGCAGGTCAAAACGATGCACACCGGCTCATATTAATACAGTGGGCCCATTCTTTCAACAACTTCCAATCATTAAGGTCTCATTACGGTCATTAAGTAATCACTAAGGCTCTTAAATTCCACTTTTCCCAGGGCTTTGGGGTCATTAGTAAGCTTCGATAATGATAGTGCTGTGGGATCCAGATGTGCCATTAAATTAGTAAAAAACACTTTTGTTCAGCAGGTAATTTTGTATCATGGTAATATTTTACATAATTAAAATAAAGTTTTAGAAACTCCTTAAATATGCCTTAAAGTTATGTCTTCAATCACATAAAATTAATTAAATCAGTAAGGAGTATGGTGTGTTTTCAGGTAAAAACTATGGACATTTTAAGGGTTTTGTGTTTCCTAGTGATGTAGTTTAAGCGCGTGCGTGATTTTCCCTCCACAACTCATTTCCATAGACAAGTCTTTAGGTCGGAATAGCACGGGAAGTATCTTCCTTCCTCTTTTATTATCCTCTTTGCATGTTCCAGTAAATATACAGTATGCTACTGTTAGCATGCAGCATAGAGAACTAAAATGTTTTTCACTTAGAAAAGTAGATCTCAAAAATCTTAATTGGTGTAGCTTATTCCCTTATGCAACTGGTAATTTCAATCAAATGATGTTTTTGTGTAATAGTTCCCAAAATGCACCTATAGGTGTACTTGATTGGTTGTGATATTATTAATAATGTTTCTCCTGTTTTTATTCTCATATCTGTGCTCTCCTTTGTAGAAAATTTTTCAGGTAGCGTGCAAGTGTTGGTAATTGTTGTATAAAAGCCATAATGCCCCTGAGGATGCTTTTTATTGGTATTACCGGGGCTAAACTGCAGCTCATATTAAGCCACATCACAGTCATATCTACAGTATAATCACAGCATCACAGATCACTAACGGTTTTGGATGCGGCAGTTTTTCCCCTCAGGTCTCTTAGTTATTCAAAACGCCTGGCAAAAAGATAGCAGGTAAACGAAGAAAGGCCCATTATTCTGGGACATCTGGCGTGGGCCCTACTCCATGGGCTTTGTCAGACGGTGAAGTAGCTCATCAGCACAGTGAATGGAGAGCAGATTGTTCACACGCTCCCTGTTTTGTTTTCTCCCAACTGTGTAGGTGGAAGATAGATAGGTGCAAGATTGCTTTATAGTGCTTTATTCAAGCTCTTGGCATTAAGGCACAGAGACTGAAAGCCTTCAACTTATGTGTGCCTTATCTCTCCCTTTTGTGTGGATTTATGATACAGGTGGGATACTGGCAAGAGCTGATTTTTTTTTTTAAGCAGTGTAATTTTCTTATTTGCATAGGAGAGGATTATGGGCAGCAGAGCATTAGTAATCCCAGAACTTTAGATCTTCATTCTGACTCGATTATTCAGCATTAATAAACCATTATACTTTATGTAATTAGCCATTAGCAAGCTGTGCAGCGTGGTATAGGGAGAAGTTACAGTCATATAAAAATCAGGAATACTTAGCCATCTGTTCAGTTGTACATAAACTGTGGGTTTTATATTTTATATGTAAATTGCCCAAATGGTATGCACTCCTAAGAAAAACAGAAAAGAATGAGAAAAGCAAGCTGGCTTTTTAAGACAATAAAATTTCTTCTTCTTTTGCTAAATATGTGTGTGTGAGGTTGCAGACTGGAGTTTATACTTACGCAAACATTTCTCAGAGGTGGAGCTGCTCTGGAGGCAGAAACAATTGTATTTGTTAAAACATTAGTGGATGCAATCACAGCACTACAGTTTTACTGGTTAAGCAATGTTATATTTAAGTAATGTTGAATTTAACTTGTAATTTAACCTAACTTAAAATGTAAAAGTCCAGTGAAAAGAAAGGAGGAAGGAAGCGAATATTACAAAGCCCAGATCTTTTGCTAAAAACTGAAAAAATGCAGTGTAGCCATAAGGATTACTGTAGTACCACAGTAACATACTGCTGTAGCTGACTTTCATAGTTTAAACTAGCTGAACTCACTTAAAAAAAGCTTTTAAGCATGGTCTTAAAGAAATAACATCATTTAAAATAAATAGTCAATTTATCAGTTTATTCATTTTTTGGATAAGTAGCCATATAATAAACATGATAATCTGATCATTATTAAAAATAAACCCTGACAAGGTGGTCAGGACTAATTCTTGTATCTTCCTGTAAGTGTTACTTTGTGAGAATGACCAGCTGGCTGTACATCACCCTGCTTACTATATGGCTTCTTACCCACAAACACATGGAATATTGACTTAAAATGATGTTATTTCTTATAGAGCTATCTTAAAAAGCTTCACAAAACCAGGCACAGCCATGTAGCAAAGAAACTAGTTGCCTGTAGCAACGGCTAGTGATGTTTAGCAGTAATTTTCGAGAAATAACTGACTGAATGCCATAACTGAGCCATCAGAAATGAGTATTCCACAGAGCTGTGTAATTAAGTAATTTAACTAGTTAGCAAGGCTGTTTACCTTCTGAGATCAAAAATGCCACGGTCATGAATGGAAAAAGTGGGTGCCATTTTTATTTCTAACATTTTGACACTATCCTGTTTTGTCATTTAAATTAGTTAATGTTCTCTCTCTACTGAGGTTTAATTCAACCAGTGAGATTACTTCGGTCTCCAGAGCAGCTCTGCCTCTGAGAAATGTTTGTATAACTAAAACCCCAGTCGGCTGTGTGGGCGCATGTGTGTGTAGTACAGACTGTTTTAGGAGTGTCTTTAGATCTGGTTCTCCCAAAATCTCACTGCCCTTTGACCCTCTCACTGCCTGCTTGCTGGCTTTGGTCCTGGACCACCTTCCTCCACC